>CAJVPT010000566.1:0-28210 GCA_910592055.1 Acaulospora colombiana | reverse complement strand
CGCCATGTTAGCGGTTCGTCTATATTTTTATTCTCAAGGGTTATTTTTGCAATACCCGCACAATATGGGTATCATGAGCCAGAATTTTTAATGTTATGAAACGGACTGCTCCAAATATGACCTTTGATGTAATCGATTTTTTTGCATTCGAACGTCGCACGGTGATACGAATAGCTAGAATGGATTTAGCGAGTATGGACAATCATTAAACAAAAAAAAATCGTAATGTTCGTAATAATCACAAGTTTATTACGAAAGTGATGCATTTTTTTTCCTGTTTCAAACTTTAATACTGCGCATATACTGTATTTAATTAAAGTTATATATACAGTAAGCTAAAATAAAAAATTACAGATTTATTACCATCTAGTATATCCACATTGTGCTTTATTAATATCATTACAAAGTCGACACTAATATCATCTTTTTAAATTTAAACATTTATATAAATTTTCTATTGGATTTAAATCAGGGATTGAGATGATTAATCTAATAAAGTAATAGAATTCTTATGAAACCACTTCTTAGTTAATTTGACAATATGTTATCTTGTTGAAAAATAATTTAACAATTCAAAATTTAAAATTTCTTGATAAATATTATCATTATATTTTTTTCAAACAATCTAAACCATAATTTCACCATCATTAAATTTAAATTATTGACATATTATGGTAATCTAATAATGATTCGTTAGATTTTTTTCAACAATATTCTTTTTCATCAAATAAAAATAAAGAAATTTATCATCCAATTTTTATAATTTTTTTTGTTTATATCAATTATTTTTTTCTATAAGATTTTTATAATAAAGGTTTTTTTCTCTTAATTTATATTATCAAACTATTTTTTATAGTATATATCATATATTGTCAACTAAAATAGTAAAATTTATAATTAGTTTGTAATTTTGATTACACTTTAACTACAGTAATATATTTTTCAGAATAGATATAATATAAAATAATTTATTTATAATAGTTTGAAATAAATCATAGATAATTCAATTTTTGATTATTAAAATTTTCAATTTTTTTAAATTTTAAATTTATTTTTATAACTAATAATTAATATATATATATAAAAAGATATATTACTTTTGTAATAAATATTAAAGATAATTTGAATAACATATTTCTTTTGTCTAATTATACTTATCAGCTATCTTACTATTGTATTGAGAATATAAAGTTAACTTTTCTTTGTAATTTGTATAATTTTTGGTTTCTTTATTATTTTAATTATATATGAGAAAAGATAAATTGTCAATTTATTGATTTGTTATTTATTTGCTCTTGTTTGTTTATATTTTTGCAAGGTTTGTAAAGTTAACTATTTTGTTGTTTTGATTGATCTTATTTATCTAAATAAGTTATTGATTCTTCTTATTTAATCCTACTTATATTTAGCATATGAATTTTACAGATCACTTATATTTCTTTTTGAGAGACAAAATTCATAGCTCTTCACTTTAATAGGGACAAAAGTCAGAAAATGCTATAAATCAATGATTTGGATAATAAAAAACAATTGCAAGTAGTTTTTTAATAGTTACTATTTAAAAATTTTAATGTTTCCTAGTGAAAGACATTTGACTTTTGTCACTACCTCCCCCCTTTAGAGACCTATCTTTACCTACTTGTTTATCAAATTTGTTATTAATTTCTTTTATTGTAATAAATTAATCTATTCTATTTGTAAACTCTTAATAAATCTTATTATATTGTTTTGTTATTATATTAATTAATATGTATATATTTATATAACTTGTTTTAATATTTAATTAAACATACAGTGTGTATAATCAAGAATACTTTATTATTTAGTTCTTAAAAATCTTTAATATCCTTTTAAACTTTGTAAACTTTAAGTTTTTTCTGATTTATTAGTAGAAACTATTGTTTGTAAAGTTTCTTCTAGTATCTAAATAGATATAAACTGATATTGGTCAAGTTAGAAGCTTGTAAAATTGATATTGAGTTTTCCTAAATTTATTGTAAATCAGTTTATTAATATGTTTTTTTTTCTTTTAAAAATAAAGCTGATTAAAGTAATATATTATCTAAGATTTTTTTTAAATAACAAAAAAGTCTCTTTATATATAGTAGAATATTGTAATTTATTAGTTGATCTTTTTCTCTAAAGTAATATAGTTTTTTTAATTGACTTTATTTTTTAAAGAAATTATTAAAAAAGAAAATTTTTAAGAAAAAATGAAATTAGTAAAAAAAGTTTTTTTTTAAAAATCCTTTGTTAAGGTAGCTGTGTATACTTTATTAAACAATTGTAAACTGTATATTATAATATAAATTACTAAAGCTAAAAAATCTAACTAGCTCACTTGTTTTTATAATTACTATCTAAGTGCAACTTTGGAAATAATTTATGGCTCTATTAAGAATTCAGGTAAAATTCCTTCAAATTCTAATATCATTGCCTATAGGTTACTATTATAGATTATTCTTTTAAATTTTAACAAAACTCAAAATCCAACTACTTTATTTTAAATCTAATTTTCTTAATAAAATATCTTTCAAGTCTTGTTTTTTTAACCTTTCTTCCTTTAATAATATAACTCTTCTTCCAAATAGTATAGTTTTATGATATTGAGAAATAAATAATCTTTTTATCTTGTTATTCTCTATATTTTTTATGTTTTTTTCTATTTTATCATTTTTTTATATTTTATATTCCATACTTTATTATAAAATTGATTATATACTATACTTTGTATCTTTTTTATCCAGTTCCTTATTTTCTTTTCAACTTTTATTATAGAATTTAGATTTATCAATTCAAGAATTAATTTACTTCTTATTAGTCTTGTACAAAAACTTAATATATTCTAACTTATTGTTAAAGTTTGTTTCATTAATTTGAATGTTCACTTGTCAACTTCTTCTATTTTTTTTTTATTGTTCACTATTAATTTCATATTCTTCACTATAGTTTTCTTTTTTTTTTTTGCAAAAGTTTTCTAAAGTTCTTAAAAACTTATTTGAGGCCTTTGTTCAATACTTCTTTTATTTGTTTCTTATAAGTTAGATATTATAGCAAATTATTAATTGTTTTTTCTTCATAGAAATCATAGAAGATATATTTTACTTGCTTATATAAATTCAATTTTTTAATTGCTAGTTTATTTAATATCAATATCTTAGTTTTTACTTTATTATACTCATAAAAATAGAATTTTATAAATACTTATTATATATAATAAATATAAAAGTAGATACAAATAATATAACTATAAATATAAAACTATACTATAAAAAAGATATTTAATATAACTTAATTTTTTCTAAAATAATTTTAAAAAGTAATCTAGTTATTAAATCATTATGTTACTCTAATTTATATTATATATTTTAAATACTTTAATATAATCAACAAATTCCTTCTCTTAATAATATTTTTTGATAAAAGAATTATCAAAATTTTTGATATTGCTTTATATTTTGCTGATATAATATTTACTTTATTATCAAAAACCATAAAAATAATAGGAACAAAGTCTTACATTCTAACTATCTCTAAAAGTTTTATCAATAGAATCAACCTTTTCACATTGTATAGCTATCAACAAGGATTTATATTTGTGATAAAAATCAAAATCATTGATTGTTTTATCAAACCCATCTTTGAATAACCCTTTAAGTGTATATAAGATAGGCTTTAGATAAATCTTGAAACCTCAAATGGTTAGTTCAAAATCATTAGTAGTAGATATGTAATTATAAATATCAATTTTTTTTTTTTTAGATAGATGAATCTAATATTTGTCAAATTTATTCTTTATTTGCTTTATTAATTAAAGCATTGTCTATTTATCAAGTTCATTACAATCAGTTTTAAATATTTTTTGAAAGATTTTCAAGTTAATATTCTAGTAGAACTAATCTTAATTTCTTGATAGCTATCTTATATATACATATATATTGATTAATATGTTTATCAATTTCCATAATATCTAATTTGTAATATTCATTGAAATATTTATTTTGTGAAGTATAATTGATAACGTCATTATTATACTTGAAACATTTATATATCTTAAGAAGTAAAGGTAATTTGAATAATAATTGTTTATTTTTTGATTTATCTTATTTCTTGTTTTCTTGATATCTTTCTTTCTTTTAATAATGTTTTTTCTTTTTTTTGAAAAAGCTTAAGTCAGTAAAGAAAATAAAACTTGTCATTTAAAGTTACTAAAGCAGATAGAAGAAGCCTGCCTATCTATTTAGCAAAAGTTTCTTTGCTTGATCCAACTGTTTTGCAAGTTCAGAGTACTTGAATATAACATTATATAAAAAGCTTATTTCTACAGAAAAGTTTACTATATTGTGTTTGATTTGTAAAACTATTATTTCTTATTGTTTACTTTTTTTCTTATTAAATTTTCTTATAAGAAATATTTTTTTAAAAAAAGAGATTACACAAAAGAGTTTTTTTTTTAGTATCTATAGCCAGGCTAGATTGTTAGTTTATTAATTAATTAAAAATATATATATTTTTTCATTTGAGCAGCATGATATATATTATAACCAAACTATTATTTTAATCTAACTAACTCATCATAAGCATAAAAGTCTCTAAGTTCAACCTAGGAAATATTATTTTACTCTCCAATATCTTTAGATAAAAACCCTCCTAGTCTATTGTATTATTTTTAACAGATTGTTACTACTATATATTAAATCAAGCTATTGGAATATAGTAAACTACAAAACTATGGGTTGAAAAAGAGAAAAAAGATATTTGAAAATGTCTAAACAGATCACAAAAAAATTAAAACTTCTTTTTAATAAGAAATGCCTGATTGGGATACCTTTTTTTTTTCTAATTGTCTGAGGAACTTATTCATTCTTAATCTTGATTACCTTCTTTTATATTGTTTGAGAAAACTTATTACTTAATGGAAGCCTTTAGTTCTAGTAACACACTTGGTCCCAATTTTCTTTGAACAGTGATTTTTTATTTACCTGCAATAAACAAATAACTTATGATGAACTTCAAGTTCTTATATGATTCAATAGAAACTGGGCCATATTTTTTCAGTATAAAATCTTCCAGTAGCTATGCCTAGCTAAAAGAATTTTACTAATAAATATTTTCTATTACCCAAAAATCTAGATTTCCTAACAATCTTTTTGTCTTGTAATAGTAAAAGAGTTTTAAATAGCAATAAAAATTCTCATTACTTATAATATTTTTCAATAACTTCTGGAAAAATACATTCTCAATTATAATCAAAGGGTTAAAGTTTAGTATAAATTAAAGGCTGTTTAATCTTATTGCTTGATCAAGATAAAAAGAAGACCTGATCTTGAACTTTGCCTAACTAGAATAATAAAAAAGAAAGACTTCAGCTTGAAAAATTAATATCTTTTTTATTATCTGAGGATTTATTACTTATATCTTATTGGTCTCATGGAACTTGATTTGTAGGTTAACCCAATTAAAGAAGTAGAATAGAAATAAGGCATAAATTGATTCTTCCTATTATCAATGATATTATTAAGATATATGTAATAATCAGTAAAAACTTGTTTATATTTAACTACTAATGTGTTTTATATTTACCAATCATATTTTGCAATAAGTTGTGTTATCTAAAATTTAGGGTCAAACTGGATAGGCAAAATTTATCAAAAAACTAAAAATTTTTGAATAACCATAAGAAGGAAGATATAATGAGCAGACATTTTGAAAATATGGCTTGATGTTTGTTACCTTTTACTACTAGAAAATTTATAGACATGCTTCAATATAAAAGACTTCTAATACCATACTATTAGTTTTTCTTTCTTGCAAAACTTTCTTGTTTTATATAGAGAAGATGTTTCTTGACTTTCTAGATAATAGAATATCAAGTTTTTGTTTAAAATAAAATGAATATAAACAAGAGAGAGAATTTAGAAGTATCTCTTGAAATAAAACTTCAAGTTAGTTTAGGAATAGTAATAAGACTTTATTAGTAAAGAAATAAAAAATTTTTTGTAAACATCTTTTTTGTATATGAATAGAGAATTAGCAAAAAGAGTTTTTAGTAAAAAGAGTTTTTTTTTTTTTTGAGTATTCATAGCCAAACTAGATTATCAGTTTATTAATTAATTAAAAACAAAAATATATTTCATTTAAGCAGTATGATATATACTATAGTTAAATTATTATTCTAATATAACTAACTTGTTATAAGCATAAATGCCTTTAAGTTTAGTCTTGAAAACAATATTTCACTTTGTAATATTTTTGGATAAAAACTCTCCTAGTTCACTGCATCATTATCAACAGGTTGTCACTACTGTATATCATACCAAGCTACTAAAATATAAAAAACTACAAAAGGATGAATTTAAAAGGAAAGTGGAATATCTAAAAATGTTTAAGCAGATAACAAGAAAGTGAAAGAATAAAAAATTGAAAATAAATTTTCAGCTTTCTCCAAAGACTTACTTTTTAAGACCTCTTTTTAATAAAAAATACTAAATTGAGATATCTTTTTTTCTCCTAACCATCTGAGAAACTTATCCATTATTGATCTTAATTTTTTTCTTATATATTATCTAAGAAGATTTATTGCCTAATAGAAGTCTTTATTTCTAGGACATACTTGATCCTGATCTTTTTTGAGCAGTGATTTTTTATTTATCTGTAATAGAAAAATGACTTATAATGAACCTTAAATTTTTATGTGATCCAATAGAAAATGAGCCATGTTATTTCAGTATGATACTTTCCAATAGTTATATATAATTAAAGAAATTTTATAAATATACATCTTCTATTGCCCAAAAAATTAAATTCTTCAACAATCCTTTTGCCTTGTAATATTAGAAGAGTTTTGAAAAGTAATAGGGATCCTTGTTGATTATAATATCCTTTAACTTTTTCTAAGGAAATATATTCTCAACTATAATTAAAGGATTAAAGCTTAATATAAACTAGAGATCATTTAATATTATTACTTAATTAGGATAAAAAGAAGATCTTGATCTTGAACTTTGTCTGATCAGAATGATAAGAAAAAAAACTCTTAGCTTGAACAATAGCAACTTTTTCATCACCTGGAGACTTGTTGCTCATATTTTATTGATTTCATAGAACTTAATTTATAGATTAATCTAATTGAAGAAGTAGGGCAGATACAGAGCATCAATAAACTCTTTCAATAATTAATAATGTTATCAAAACATATGAGATAATCAGTAGGAACTTGTTTATATTCAGCTACTAATGTGTTTTATATTAATCATTCAAATATCAGGTGATATTATGCTATCAGAAATTTGGGGTCAAACTGAGATAGATAAATTTCTCAAGAAAACTATGAAAAACAGTAGATATTCTAAGAAAATATAAGACAATATATAAAAAAGTGGATAATATGTCTTTTCTTATCAACAAAATTTTTATTTCTTGTTGTTTCCAGCTTTTTAAAATAATATTTCACTTGTAAGTTCTTTTACTTTCTAGAACCTTCTTGCTTTTAATAAAGAAAATATATACTTGAGTCTATTCAAGTTTCTAGAGATCCAAGTTTTTATTTAAAGAAGTTTATAAACAAGTAAAAAAGGATAGTAAAGATAAATGAAAACAAGTTTCAAGTTATTTTAATGAAAATATAAAGACTTTATTAGCAAGGAAGTATAAAACTTTTTGCAAATATCTTTTTTACGTATATTCAGAGAATTGGTAGAAAGTGTTTTTTTAATATCTATAGTTAGATCAGTATAGTGTGTTTATTAATTATAAATAACAAAACCACTTGTAATACATTGGGCAAATATATTATGACTAAACTAAATCTTATATCAACTTACTTATTAATGGCTTTCAATTCTCAAATAAGCTTTAGCCTCTAAGTATCAACTTACTCATCATTGCCAGTAGATTATTGCTACTGATTATCCTTCAAGGAACTAATTTTTGGAAACTATAATAGGAGATAAGGAAAATAAAAGGAAGAAGTATATCTAAAATTACAAAATTGTACTTTAGATAAAGAGAAAAAGAAAAAACAAAATAAAACTGTTTTATGTTTTTCAATGAATCTTTAATAAAGATCTCTTCTTATTAAGTATCAATCTTTTTAGGATATTCTTCTTCTTCCTGACAATTTAAGGAATTTATTTATTTGTGCTTTGATTATTTTCTTGTAATTATCTGATATACTTATCACCTACTTGAATCCAGCTTCTTACTAGTTACTTTCTTTCTTTTGGTATTGATTTTTTATCCATCTGCATATATCTTAATGACTTATAGTGAACCTCAGATTCTTATGTAACCTTTCAGTCATATTGTGTAATTACCAATATCTTTTAATAGCTATGTCTAGTTAAGGGTGTATATCTTTCATTGTTCAAAAAGCCATTCCCCAAGAATTTTTTTACCTTATAATGGTAGAAGGGTTTCAAAAGAGCAGTAGGGATCCTCATTGATTATGATATTATTATATAATATCTGAAGAAATACATTTTTAATTCTAAAGAAGGGCAATGATTTATAGTCTTCTACTTTACAGTCTTATTGCCTGATTAGGATAAGGAAATAATCTCCTTCACATACTTAGCCTAACCAGAATAAAAAGAAGTTAAAAACCTTGGCTTGAACAAATAATTACCTTTTTACTTTTTAGAGAATTTAGTACCCATCCTAATGGTCTTATAATCTCTTTGCTTTAGTTACACTTCATTTGGAGGAGTGGAAGATTTCACACCAATTAATTCTTTTTCATTTTATCAATAATATTATCAAATTACATGAGTATGGCCAATGGAACCTTGTTTATATCTTGCTACCAATATGTTTCGTGTCAACCAATTAGAAGCTAGTTAATATTGTGCTACTAGAAATTTAGAGTCAAGCTGAAATAAGCAAAATTTTTTAAAAAAACCATGAAAAAACTATAAACACTCTAAAAGGACAAGAGACAGTATATGAGAAAATAGATAATAAGTCTTTTCCTGTTCTATCTCTATGTTATATCTAGTTTTGAAATATGACACTCTATAAGTTAGTTCTTTTACTTCCTAGAATCTTCTTGCCTTTAGTAAAGAAAGTATATGCTTGAGTTTATTTAGATCACTAAAGGTCTAAGTTTTTATTCAAAGGAGTTTGTAACTAAGTAGAAAAGAGTAATGATAAATCTTGAAGACAAGCTTTAAGTTGTTTTAAGGAAAGTAAGAAGACTTATTAGTCAAAAAGAATAAAACTTCTTGCAAACATCTTTTTTGTGTATAGTTAAAGGATCCGTGGAAAAAGTTTTAAAAAGTGTTTTTTTTTTTTAGTATTCATAGCTATGCTAAATTATTAGTTTATTAATCAATTGAAAATATAAGTATATTTTCATTTGAGCAGTAAAATACATACTACAGTTAAATATTATTCTAATCTAACTAACTTGTTATAAGTATAAGAGTCTCTAAGTTTGGCCTTAGAAACAATATTTTGCTCTGTAATATTTTTGAGTAAAAACCCACCTAGTCCACTGTATTATTATTAAAGGTTGTCATCACTATATATCTAATTAAGCTATTGGAATATAGTAAACTATAAAAAGAAAAGTTGAAAAAAAAGAAAAAGGAAGATATCTAAAAATATCTAAATAGATAATAAGAAAAAAAAAAAGGTAAAAATTGAAAAAAAAATTTTTAGTTTTCTTCAAAAACCTACTTTTCAAGACCTCTTTTCAATAAAAAATACCTGATTAGGATATTTTTTCTTTTTCTAACTATTTGAAAAACTTAATCATTCTTTATCTTGATTTCCTTCTCATATATTGTTTAAAAAGACTTATTGCCTAGTGGAAGCCTTTACTGTATTTCCAGGATACACTTGATTTCAACTTTCTTTAGGCAGTAATTTTTCATCCACTTGTGATAGAGAGATAACTTATAATGAACCTTAGGTTCTTATGTAACCTAGTAAAAACTGTATTATATTGTTTCAGTATGATACCTTCCAACAACTATAATAGTTAAAGAAATTTTACCAGTATATATCTTTCATTATCAAAAAAATCAGATTCTTCAATAATCCTTTTGCCTTGTAATGGTGGGAGGGTCTTAAAAGAGATGGTGATCCTTGTCAATTGTAATATCCTTTAATAACTACTAAGGAAATATATTCTCAACTATAACCAAAGAATTAGGGCTTGGCATGAACTAAAGACTGTTCAGTTTTATTGCCTGACTAGAATAAAAGAAAGACCTTAATCTTGAACTTTGCCTAATCAGGATGATAGGAAAGAAAGATCTCAGCTTAAACAAATAGCAGTTTTTTTATCATCTGAAAACTTGTTGCTTATATTTTATTGATCTTATAAAACTTGATCTATAGGTTAATCCAATTGGAGAAGTAGAGCAGTCATGGAGCATCAATTGGTTTTTTTAATTACAAATAATATCATTGGAATATGTGAGGTGACCAATAGGAGCTTGTTTACATTCAGCTACTAATGTGTTTTGTGTCAACCAATCAGATGCCAGGTGATATTGTGTTATCAAAAATTTAGAATCAAACTGAGGTAAGCAAAATTTCTCAAAAAAACCATAAAAAACAGTAGGTACTTTAAGAAGGTATAAGACAATATGTAAGAAGATAAATAATAAGCCTTTTCCTATCAACAGAACCTCTATTTTTTGTTACTTCCAGTTCTGTAAGATGACATTTCACTTGTTGATCCTTTTACTTTCAAAAATATTCTTTCTTTTAATAGAAGAAGTGTATATTTGAGTCTTTTCAGATCATTAGAGACTCAAGTTTTTATTCAAAAGAGTTTATAAACAAGTAAGAAAGAGTAGGAGAGATAAATAAAAACAAGTTTCAAGTTGTTTTAATAAAAGTATAAAGACTTTATTAGCAAAGAAATATAAAACTTTTTGCAAATATCTTTTTTGTATATAGTTAAAGGATCAATGGAAAGAGTTTTTATTAAAGTTTTTTTTAATTTTTTTCTTTTTTAAAATCCTCTGTCAGGCTAGGTATGTGTGTTTTATTAAACATATATATACTTTATATTAAAAAATATATCTCTAAAGCTAAGTCTCTATCTAACTCACTCATCTCTATTTTAAGAATTATTAAAACTCTGAGTACAATTTTGGAAGTGATTTATTGTTCCATTATCAGTTCAAGTAAAGACCCTTCTAACTGTTAACTTTATTGTCTACAAGTTACTACTGCAGATCACTTAGTAAGGTTCTAACAGAGCTTAAAACTCAATTATTTTATTCCATATTCCACTTTTCTTATTAAAATTTCTTAAAGACTTATCTTCAAGATTTTTTTCTTCAGGTAATGAATTTCTTTTCTTTATAATTATAGTTTTCTGGCCTGAAAAATAAGGAGATCTTTTTGTCTTGTCATGTCTATTAATTCCTTATATTCATTTCTATTCAATTATCTTTTTGCATCTCTTATTTCAAACTTCATTTTGAACTTGATTACAAACTTTTTTTTATATTTTTATAATTCACTTTTTTGCTATTCTTTCTATATATTTACATTGACATTTTAGATCTACTATTTCTATAATAAGATCAGTTCTCATAAGGTCAGTACAGAATCTTAATATATTTTGACTGATTTTAGAAGTTTATTCTACTACTTTAGAAATTCACTTGTTAAACTTTTCTATTTCTTTTTAGTCATCAATAATCAGTCTGAAATTTTTTTTCTTCAGTCTTACTCTTTCTTTCCTACAGTAGCTCTTTAAAGTTTTTAATAATTTTAACTACTCTTTTATTTCATACCTCTTGTATCTAATCCTTATAGACTAAACATTCTAACAAGTGTTCTATGATTTTATCTTATTGACTACATGCAATATACAGTATTTCACTTGCTTATATAGATCCAGTTTTCTTATAGTCAACTTATTTAAGATAGGTAGCTTATTATTAACCAGTTTAATAAGAAAGCTTCTTTGTTGAGATTGTTTAAAAGATGTATTCCATGTGTATCCATCTTTAACCCTTTCTCATACTAGGTTTCAGATATGAGCCTGATGTTCTAAATCTGATAACTCTATTTTTTTTTCTATTCTGTTTTATTATATCTATTGATAAACTATTGTCTTATTATTAATATTCTTAATAAATTGCCTAATTAGATTATCTAGAGTTGTCTCTTGCAACTTGATTTCAATAATAATTTTATATAAAGTGAGGTCTTTTTATTCAATCGGTAGAAATTTTAGGACTTCCTTAGCTAAATTATCTACTTCTTCATTATACAGGTCATTTGAATATGTCTTGACTTTTGTAAACTTTAGATCTATGTTTTTCTTTTTTATTAGTTCTATCATATATACCATAGAGATCGAAAAATTTTTTGAGTCTTCTCTTATATGTCATTCTTGAGTCTTCTTTTTTTAAAGATTTTCACTTGAAAATATATACTTTATTATCTGTAAAGATCTTCACCATGCTTTCAATTGAAACTATCAAGAGTATTGTTATGATTGCTATCAATTCAACTCTTGTAAAAAAGGATCAATTGTTTACTCCTATTTGAAAATTGCTTTCTTTTCCTTCTTTTTCTATTTGAATTCAAGTTGCTCTCATCTTTATATTTTTTTTTCATAATTAATAAGTGATTTATTAAAATAAAAAATTAGTTTTTCTTTAGATCCAAGTTTACATTTAAGTATATCTATCAGATGATCTTGATATACTTCTTCTCTAATATATTTCTTAATTATAGATTCTTCCCAGATTTCAATATTCATGTGATTTACTCTATCATTTTGGATCTTTAAAAGACTTTAATTACTGTAAATTACTTCTTTGATTCTTTTTTCAAGTGCTGACTTGGAGTTGAGGATTTTTAAATCTTATGTTCTTTTGATAAACTTTTTTGTATTAAGGTATGATACTATATATATTTCTTCTATTTCTCTTTTTATAATGCAGTTACCATTTAGTATTGTACCTTTCAAACATCTCAGGCATTTTTGTATATTGGTCTCCTGATTGTTATTAATACTACAACTAGTAAATACTTTACTATCACAATATTTTTCTTTTTTTCTTGTCTTGAGTTTCTTTAAATTACTTGATTTTTCTTTTATTTCTCATCACTATTCACAATTTTTTTTTACTTTTTTTAATTAGGATCTATTATTGAGTATTTTGATTCCCATTTTATATAGTTTTCTCTCTTAAATTTTATAAGCTGCTTTAGTTGTTCTCCTGGAAGGTTTTTGACTATGATTTGAAACTATTTTGATATAGGTCCTTTACTTGTATCTTATAGGAGCTAAAGTATTTACCAGTTTCTTATTTTTTGATTTCATGATTGATTAGCTAGTCCAAGTATATCAGTTAATTGTTTCTAAGTGATTATATAGCTTTTTTATATTTTTCTATTATAGAAAATTCTTTAATTCAAATGTTTTCCTTTTTTTATTCAAATATATCTTGCTATTTTTAATTATGAAACATTATTCTCATATCTTTAGTAATTTTGATCACTTGAAGTGGAAAGTTACTTTTGTTTGTTAGATAACTTAGTGATTTGCAAATTAATAAATTAAGTTATAAATCTTTGAATGATAAATTATATTGTTAAGCATAGATCAGTATAAATCACTTTTATTCTTGAAAAGTTTTCTATATGCTATTGTTAAAATATTATATATTTTTCAGAACAATATGCTATGTTGCATTCTAAATTCTATCCTAGATATTAATACTCTATTCAAAATATAGAGAACTTGTTTGTTTATCACTTTTTTATATTTAAGGACTTTTGTTATTATAGTAACTTATTTAAGCACTTATTCTTTTAAGCTTGATTGTAGTTTTTTGATTACTAATTCAGATTCCTAAGAATCTAGCCTGTTCTGTTCTATCAAGCTCTTTAACCACTTTTTCATCAGTACTTGCTTTTACCTTTTCTGGATAGCAATTAGGATTGTTAATAGTGATCAAGATTGATTTGTTACTATTTATTTGAAAGTCATTGACTATATAAAAGATTCTTATAATTTTAAGAATCTTTTTCATATCTTCTTTAAATCTTGCTATTCATATTGTATCATCCATAAATGCTATAGCAATATATTTTGATTCTAACCTTTTTGTAGTCTATTTTTAAGGTTAGGGTTCCATGTAACTAATATTTTGTACTTTTTTTATGTATCATTCTAGATTTTATATAGAAGAGAATCATAAAAAATTCTCTATATTAAAAATGAAATGGTTTCTCTTTGATCAATTCCATCTTTATCTACTATTGATTCTGTATAATTATTTTCAAATTTGATCTGGAATTCTCTATTTGAAAAAGGTTCATAATGATCTTTATGAAACCTTTTATAGCTTTAATTCTTTTCATTACTTTTACCAGCATATCTAAACTAATTGTATTATATGCTTTTGCAGTATCTTAAAAAAGTATTCATAGTTCCTTTTTGTTTTTTTTGATATCTTATAGATATTGTTAAGAATTTGAATTGGTTCTATTATACTTTCTTCTGATAGCTCTGCATAGTTCATTTCTCTGAAAATATTATTGTTTTTACAAATATTTTCCATTCTGTTGATAAGAATTTTGATAAAACATTTTCTTATAACCTTTAATAGGATGATAGATCTAGTATTTGAGAGTTCACAACCTTAAGGCTTGGGTTTTACTATAGAATATACTATATATGACTCTGTTTTCAATATTTTGAAGTGACTTCCCATCTTAAGAAGTTATTCAACATTCTTTTAAGAAATATTTTTCTTCTTGGCTCAATCTTTTCAATATTTTGTAACTAATTTATGATTTTCCTGAAGCTTTGTTATTGGGAAGTACTCTCAGTGTTTTATCTAATTTTTCTTGTGAAATTGATTTAAGTAGTTCATTGTACTAAGATATTAGGATATATTCTTTTGATTTATACTCTTCTTTTCAATCTTTTAATAGACTGTTATAACTAGCTTTTCTTTTTTTGAAGGTCTTACAGTGGTACCATCTTATTTTCTTTTCAATTTCATCTTTTTGAGTTTTAATGTATTTGTTATCACCTTGTTTAATCTTAATTCTATCTAATACTATTTTACTTCTAGTTTGATTGGTTAAGAACAAATCATTTATCTCTGATTGTTTCTCAAGTCATCATATCTCTATTTCAGAGCAGTTTTAATATCATCCCTTGTTTTTTTTGCTTTTAATCTTTGACATATAAATTTAAAACCTTCTATAATATCTTGGATATCTTTTTTCAAAAATTTTTATGATATATTAGAGATACTGTATTAAGTATAATAGTTTTTGATTTGATAACTTGGATTATGAGTATTATTATGTTTTCTATAGCTAAGTAACTTATTTATTTCTTTTGATATTTTTGCTTTATTGTAAGGTCTTTTAAGTTATAAGGTTTTTTTATAACTGATAAATTCAGTACTATGCTTATAGTACTTTTCTTCTGATTAAAATGTTTTTTTTTTGTTGCTAACTTGTTAAAGGCTACTTTATATAATCGTTTCTTAAAGATTTTCCATAGTTTGTTTGCTTGATTCTTTCTTTTATCTAAATTGGATTCTTCTTGTAGCAATGGTTCTAGTAATATTTTAAATTTGTGATCTATATTTTCACAAAATGCTTGATATTGTAATGGAGATATACTCTTTATATCAATTCTCCTTAGTATACTTATGAAAGGTTTTGTGATTCTGCTTCTTATAAAGAGGTCTTTGTCATGTAGAGTTATTAGAAGCATGGTGTGATTACTACTTATAATATTTTTCATATCTTGATAATCAAATCAGAATAATAAATAACTTGTTAAACTATAAAAAATTCAAATATAATCTATTCTACTACTACTTATTAGATATTTTCTTGTTAAAGCTTTTTCTTTGTCTTCTTATATAGCTTGTATATCTATAAAGTCTCATTTATCAAGAAAGTTGAATAGTGGGATTTCAGGTCACCATGATGATCTAAATTTTGCTTTTGAAGAGGATTTTCTATCTTTTAATAGATTGTAAGCTGCATTAAAATCTTCCATTACTATTGTATAAAAACCTTGGTTGAAAAAAATAATTCAGCATACTACCACTTGCATAACATTTGGTAAAAAATAAACAATTTGATAAAAAAATGACATAAATAAATCATTAACTATATAATTTATCTATAAATATTACAAAAATTGGTATATTAATAATTCATTAAAAAATTCATTAATAATTTGTTAAAAAATCCATTAACAATTTGGCAAAAATTTATTAAAAGTTTGTTACAAATTTATTTATTAACAATTCAATAAAAATTTGATATTAATTTATTAATAATTTATTAAAATTCGTTAACTATTCATCCACTATTCATCAACTATTCACTAACTATTTATCAAAACTATTCATTAAAAATTCGTCAAAAATTTGTCAACTATTCATTCACAATTTGTCAACTATTTATCAACTATATTTGCAACTATTCATCAAAAATTAGTCAACTATTCATTAGCCATTTGTTAATTATTTATCAACTATTCATTAACTATTCATTAATCATTTGTTAACCATTCATCAGCTATTCATCAACCATTCATCAACTATTCATTAACTATTTATCAAAACTATTCATTAAAAATTCATTAACAATTCATTAAAAATTTAACAATTATTCATTAAATTATTTATTAAAGGTTTATTAACTATTTATTTAAAATTCGTCAACTATTCATCAGCAATAAAGTAAAAAAATTGATAAACTTGAGTATAAAATTTTTTGAATTGAGGTTATATTTATAAATTATGAATAATACAAACTATAATATAATATATAATATGTCATTATATTATTATATAAATAATATCAAATAATTTATAAATATGAATGATTTTTTTTACAAGTTTTTATAAATTTTTGTTAAATAATAGTTGCCAAAATTTTTATAAATAATTGATGAATTTTTGATAAATTATTAATAAATTAATACTAAATTTTTAATAAATAATTTTGTGATGAACTTTTAATTAATTTTTGTTAAATAGTTATTAAATTTTTGATGAATTGTTAATGAATTTTTTGTTAAACTTTTAATTAATAAATTTTTGATTGCCGAATTTTTTGATTGTTAAATTTTTGTTGCTGAATTTTTGATTGCCACTTTATTGCCAAAATGTAATATATCAAGTGGCAGCAATTAAAAAGAATTTGGCAATATTTTTATTATTAAATTTAATCAAATTTGATAATAATTCAGCTACTGAATAATATAATTTTGACTAGTATATGTTTTTTTTTAGTAAGGCTGATTATCTTATTCTTTACCATTTTGCATCTTGATTTATCTAAAGAAATATAGATCTGTATAATACAGATATTGTTTCTTTTTATAAGAATGTTGCTGGCAATAATATCCGCTTCTTTTTCTACTAATGTAATCTTTTTTTTCAGATCTTTTCTGATTAAGAGACTAATTCCTGCCTCAAATAGTATGTTTTTGTTAGTATTTAAAAGTGTTTGTAAACTTTCTGATTGTTGAATGCCTATTATATATTAACTTGTGTCAATTTTGTTTCATATAACCCCAGTATATCTATTCCTTATTCTAGTATCTCTTCAATTATATTTTGTTGCTTTGTTTTATATATAATTCCTCTAATATTGATGTACCTATTCTGATCACCTTTTTATCCATTTTATTCTCTTCTTTGATTTTTTCTATTAGTCTATGTCTACTATTATTAAATATTTTTTTCTGTTTTTCTTGTAGAAATATTATGTTGTTTATATTTTTCTTTTCTTCTATTTTGTTACTACTTTTTAAAGTTTATTTGTTGCCTGTATTTGTAATTTTTGATGAGAAAGCAGTGGACTGTTGCTTCTCTTGATTGCTATCAAAAATTGGTATACCTTTAGAAGTGGTTTGCTTCTTTATTACTAAGTCTTGATCTTCTGAAGACTGTTTGTCCCTCTAGGGTATCTAATTTAATATTTAGTCTTTTTAGATTAGCTAGAATACTCATTAAAGAATCTTGTATACTTTTTATTTTGGGTCTCATGTTATGTTTAGAAAATTTATGTCTATAATTTCATTGATTTCCGATTGATTCTCTATTGCTTGCTATTGCAGAATATTTTTTTCTTTTGTTTTTTTACATCTTATTCTATTATTGCTTTGCTATCTGATCTGTCTCAAATTTCTGTAATTATGATAACTTGCTAAAGTAGAAATAGACTCTATAGATTTATTATTTGATTGTGATTTAGGTATTGATTTATTATCTACTTCTATGTTTCTGGATCTGAATCTTGTATTTTTATTTTCACTTTTAGGATTCTATTTTTTTGATTTGAATGTATGTTTAATACTCTATAAGAGATAATATTTCTACAAGAAAATATGTTATTTGTATACCTTGTCTCTTTCTTTTTTGTCTTAAAGCAAACTACTATAAAATTATGTTTCTTGAGTATATAAGGATCTTTAGGTATGTAGTATGCCTTAGCTTGTATACCATTCAATACTTTAGCTATTAGACTAGTATAAGTATCTAGGGGTCTTGCTAAGTTGTTGTTTCTCTCAATTAATATTTAATTAATTTTATTGTCACTGAATTCAGACTTAGAAAATATAGCTCTTGATATTTTCATATTAATTGAAGTCATTCAAATTGCTTCAAGATTTAGATCAAGATATTTGTACTATTTGATATAGGCTTTCACTTGTGGTTTTATATTTATCTCATAGATATAAATATTTTGAACTTTTTCATATTTTTTTAGATATGCCTTTATAAGGTTCTTATTATTTTTCTGATTTATATCTACTAAACATATATGTCAGATAGTAATGTCTTCTTTGATTTTAGATTCTTGAAAGATTTTTCTATCTAGGTTTTTTTCTATTTATTATTTCTTGGGACTGGTCAAAAGTATTATATTTTGGATGACAAAGTTGTCTTCCTTTTAGTTAACTTCTTATATGCATATTATAACATCTTCTTTCTCTTGTATCCAAAAAACTAGTCACTTGTTTCTATTGATAAACTCTTTTTGCAACAGATTTCTTTCTTCTTGTGAAAGTTTAAGAGTATTACTTAGGTACATCTTGATTTCATCTTCTATTTTTCTTAAAATATTGGCTGTTATTGTATCTAATCTATAAGTTTCTTTCTTTTTTATGAAGTAAGGATTTATTAATAATATCATATCTTGATTCTTAGTAGTATAGGAGCTATATTCATTAATACATTATTTTTTTACTGTTTCTTAGAGTTTTTGTAATTCTAATTCTTTCATTTTCTGTGTGCATATTATTGTTACTTCATTGTTTATTATTAATTTATTATCTATTTGTTTGATGATCTCCATGATTGTCACTTTTATTTATATTGATTTTTAGAATTCTTAATGATTTCCATGAACTTATCTTCAATATAGAGTTGTAGAAGATCTTTTTTAATTTCTTTGCTTTGTTATCAAAGATATAGTATATGATATATTGAATTAAAATTTGTTCCTTTTGAAAGGTTATCATATCAACTTCTAATATCTTAGCTATAATACTATTTAAAATAGTATATATTTCTGATAATGAAGCTACTGATTTATAGGATTCACTATTTCTTTATTTTAGTAGTTATTGTGAGACCCATAAAATAGAGTATTTATCATGTTTTATTGAGAGATTGATTAAAATATTTACTATATCCTTTTCTTTTTTACTGACTATCTGTAATATATAATATATTGTATTATATTCATATTTGTTACTGGTTTAGATTTATTGATAAGTCATATGATGCTTATTTATATTTATCAGTAATCTATATTTAGGTTACAAATAAATCTTTCTGAGTTTGTTATTGTTTATGTTTTGATTAGATAATATAGAAAAACCTTGTTATATTATTTTGATATATTTATTTGTTTATATTAAAGATCCTATCCAAACTTTATAAGTTATTATTATATTTATGTAAAATGTTGATCAACTTGTTTAGATTATAAGTTATATATATATACAGTATGTGTATTTTGTTTATTACTTTTATATGTATACTTGTTTTGCTTGATTACTTTTACATATTCATATTTGTATGATAAGATGGGAAATAGGTATATTGTTTATATATATATGTAGATTTAGACTGACTTGTTCTTATAAAGCTTTGATGTCTTTCTGGGTCTTTAAGTAATTGAAATAACTTGATTTATTGGATAAACTTAGTTGTTTCTTGAATTATTTACAGTGTCAAAAAAGGTTATAACCTGCACTGGCCTGGATATAAGTTGTGTAAAGTTGATATTGACTTTCTTTTTTTGACTATAAATTAGTTTACAAGTTTCTTTTCTTTCTTCTAAAAATTTTTAAGAAGAAGAAGTAAAAGATAATTAGTAAAACAATGTATATCTCTTTCTTTAATATTTCTAAATAGCTTGTTGTATATGTGTTAAAAAAGCTTGGTAACTTGGTTTGAAGGATATATTATTTTTTCTTATATATTTGAACAGATTCATTTTTGAAAAAAAAGAGAATCAGTAGAAAGAGTTTTTTTTTTTTAATTTTTTTTTTAATTCATGATTAGGCCAGTATTGTGTGTTTATTAATCAATATGAAAACTGGTAGAAATATATAAAGCAATTATATTATAACTAAACTAAAACTCATGCTAATTTATTTATTAATGGCTTTTAATTATCAAAAAAGCTTTAGCCTTTAAGTGCAATCTTGGAAACAATATTTCACTTTATAGTAGATTTTGGATAAATATCCTACTAATTTACATATCATTGCCAATAGATTATCTCTATTTATTATCTTTCAAAGAACTGATTTTAAGAATCTATAAAAGAGTAAAAGAAAAATAAAAGGAAAGAGTATATCTAAAAATGCACAATTGTGCTACATTAAAATAAAAAGAAAAAAAATAAAAATGCTTCATATTCTTCAAAGGATCTTTGCTAGAAATCTCATCTTATTAGAAGTCAACTCTTCTAGGATATCCTTCTTTTTCTTATCTATTTGAAAAACTTATCCATCTGTGATCTTGATTATTTTCTTATGACTATCTGAGATACTTATTATCTATTCAGATCTAATATCTTGCTTAATGCTTCTTTTCTTTTGATCTTGATTTTGTATCCACCTATGCAGAACAAAACAACTAATAGTGAATCTCAGGTTCTTATATGGCTTTTCAGTTTTGTTATATAACTCCCAATATCTTCCAGCAGTCACACCTAGTTAAAGAAATTTTACTGGTATTCATCTTGATTGCAATATCATTATACAATGTCTGGAAAAATGCATTCGCAATATTAGAGAAGGGCAGTGTTTTACATTTATCTACTTTTCAGTCTTACAGTCTGACTGGGATAAGGAAATAATCTTCTTTATATATTTTGCCTAATCAGAATTATAAGAAGTTGAAGGTCTCAGTTTGAACAAATAACTATCTTTTCACTACCTAAGAAATTTAGTGTCCATTCTAATCATCTCATGATTTTTTTGTTTCAGTTATACTTTATTTGAAGAAGTAAAGGAGTCTGTATCAGTGATTTCTTTTTCTTTTATCAATAACATCATCAGAACATGGAATGTAATCAATATAAGCTTGTTTATATTCTGCTATCAATATGTTTCATATAGATCAATCATCTTTAGCAAAAGTTATGTTGATTTTGTATCACTCCAAAATTTAGGGTCAAGCTGAAATAGGCAAAATTCTTCAAAAACTTTAAAAAATGAGTAACTTTAAGAGAATAAAAACAGTAGGAAAGAAAGTTTTAAAATTGTTAATAATAACTAGAATTGATTTGTTACTATTGATTTAGGAGTCATTAATTTTATAAAAGATTCTTGCAGTATTCAAGATCTTTTCCATGTCTTCTTTGGATCTTGCTATCCATTTTGTATTATTCATAAAGGCTATCACAATATATTATGATTTTAACTTTTCAATCTTGTAACCATTGAAGTCTGGATTTCAAGTAATTGATATTTTATATTTTTATTTGTGTCATTTTAGATTTTATTCAATAAAGAATTATAGAAGATTCTCCATATTAATGGTAAAATGGTTTCTCCTTGATCATTCTATCTCCTGCTTTTATAGAATTGGTAAGATTATCTTCAAATATGATTTTGAATTCTTAGTTTTTGAAAAGGCTTATTATAATCTTGATAAAACTTTTAGGTATCTTGATTCTTTTCATCACTTTTACTAGCATGTTCAGACTAATAATGTCATAAGTTTTGGCTATATCTTGAAACAATATTTATAACTTTTTTTTGTTCTCTCTTATATCTTCACAGATGTTATTAAGAATTTGGATCAGTTCTGTCATACTTTTTTCTAGTAACACTGCATAGTTGAATTCCCTAAGGATATTATTGATCTTACAAATATTCTCCATTCTATTGGTCAGAGCTTTGATAAAACACTTTCTAGTAGTTTCTAGTAACATGATAAGTTTCGTATTTAAAAGTTCACATTTTCAAGGCTTTGGTTTGTCTATGGAATATATATGACTTTGCCTTCAGGATAAAAAGTAACTTTCAATCGCAAGAAGCTGTCAAGTATTTTTTTCAGGTATTCTTTTCTATCCTGACTTAACCTCTTTAAAATCTTATAGCTAATCTGAGATTTGTCTGGGACCTTGTTATTGAAAAGTATCTTAAGTATTTTATATAGTTTTTCTTGTGAGATTGAATTGAGAAGATTCCTATATTAACTATCTTGAATATAGATCCTGAGATTGTACTTCTTTTTCTAATCTTCTGTCAAGTTGTCAAAATTGACTTCTCTTCTTTTAAAGACTTCTAGGTGATATTGTCTTATCTCTTTTTCAATTTCATATTTTTTTGTTATTATATATTCAATATTACCTTGCCTTATTTTAACCCTGCCTAGTATAATATTATTCCTTTCTTCATTGATTAAGGAGCTTACTATCCTTCTTTATTTGTTTTTTATATCATCACATCTTTGTTCTAATGTAATTTTAATAATATCTCTTGTTTTTTTGATTTCAAGTCTTTGACTAATGAACTTTAGACCTTCTATTATATCTTGAATATTCTTTTTTAATAATACCCAGGGTATATTGAAGATACTATATTATATACAATAATTTTTGATCTGATTATATAGGTTGTGAATGGTATTATATTTTTCTATTGCCTTACAAAGGATTTATAGCTTTTTCATTTTTTTTTTTTGATTTCTGCTTTCTTAAGAAGTTCCTTTTGTTGTTAAGCTTTTTTGTATTTAATAAATTTAGGGTTGTATTTATTATTTCTTTCTTTATGTGATATAGCCTTTTTAGTTTCAAACTTGTTGAAAGCTACTTTACACATCTGTTTTTCAAAGATTTTTCAAATCTTGTCTGCAAGGTTTTCTTCTTTATCTACTTTGGATTCTTCTGGAAGAAGAGATTCCAATTTTGTTTTTAACTTATAGTCCAAGTTTTTTTGATAGACTTGTCACTGTTCTAATGAAGATCCTTTTATATCAATTATTCTTTTGTTATGTGTTTTTAATTTTATAGTTGAACTTCTTGTAAAAAGGTCTTTATCTTGAAAAGTAATTATCAGCATGGTATGATTACTCTCTATGACTTTTTGTATTTTTTGATTATTAAATTGTAGCAATGTATATTTTGTTAGGCCCTGTAATATCAAAATATAATCAATACTATTACTGCTTGTGGCATTTCACCATGCTGAAGTTTTATTTTTGCCTTTTTATACTTCTTGAATATTTATTAAGCCCATTTATCCAGAAAATTGACCAATGAAATTTCAAAATACCAAGAAAATTTAAACTTAGCTTTGGAGGTTATTATTCTATCTTCTGATAAATTATAAGCAACATTGAAATTACTCATCACTATTATATGAAAGCTTTGTTTCTACTTCCTCTTGATAAGACTGATTAATTTCTCTTGTACCTTTTGCATTATTGTTTGTTTGAAGAAATGTAAATCTGTATGATATAAACTTTATACTTTTTTATAAGAAAGTTAGCTACTATTATATAACCTTCCTCCTCTTCTATCAATACTATTTTCTTTTTCAAATCTTTCCTGATTAGAAGGTTGACTCTATTTTAAATAGTATGTCTCTATTGGTACTATAAAAATATTTGTAAATTTTTTGATTAACAAAAGCCTATTTTGTATTGGTTTGGATCAGCTTAGTTTTATAAATTTTTATTATACCTATTTTTTGTTTCTATATTTCTTAAATAAGACTTTGTTGATTTGTTTTATATGTTACATCTCTAATATTGTATATACCTATTTTTACCACTCTTTTCTGAATATTTTCTTCTATTTCTTTTGCATTCTTTATTTGCTTATTTTTTTTTTGGATTCTCAGAAAAGTAATATACTTATTCTATAGGAATTTATTTATGTTTAAATCACTATCTTGTCCTATAGCTTCATCTGAATCCATAGTTCATACTTTGCTTTTGTTATAAGTTTTCATTGAGAAAGAACCAAGCTCTTTCTTTTTATATCTATCTTGATCAACTGATATAATATTTTAGGAGTGGTCTATTCATTCTGACCCTTCTCTTCTTTATCATTTGAATTTTGATTTGCCTTTAAGCTTAATAATTTTTTCATTCAGCTTTTTCAGATTTATCAATATAAGCTTTAATGAGTCTTGCTCATTCTCAAGCTTTGGTTTATTATACTGTCTCCTATTTTGGTTATCTGATAAACTTCTAGGATTTCTCAATGGTTCCCTATTGCTTCCTGTTACTAGGCGACCTAGAATTCTATAGTATTTTTGTTAAGTATTATATTCTGATCTTGATATCTTTTTTTTTTATTACTTGATCACTTATATTCAATAATTGTAGTAGAGCTTATTAATTCACTATTTGATGATGAATCTGATATTATGCAGTATCCATTTCTACTATTCTATATCTTAGCCTTTCTTTTAATCTTTTAACAGGTTTAGGATTCCTTATAGTTTCTCCTATTATGGCTTTTGCACTCTAGGATAGTTTTAGTCCATACAAGAAAATATATTGCTTACAAGCTTTTGTCAGTGCTTCTTTTGTTACAAAGTATACTACTGTAAAGTTTTGCTTTTTCAATGTATGAGAGTTTCTTGGTATATAACAGGCTTTAACTTCTATACCATTAAGTATCTTGACTATCAAACTTAAGAGTATTCCATTTGTTCTTAAGAGCCTGGCTGAGTGTTTGTTTCATTTGATCAAAATTTTATTTATTTCTTTATCAATTAGTTCTTCTTTAGTAAAGATAGTTTTTGTCATTTCTATTTTAAGTGGTATTATCCATATTTCTTTAGAATTGGTTTTGAAGTGTTTATATTACTTGAGATTTGATTTTTAACTTATAAATATTAATGTTTTTAATATTCCTATATATTTTTAGATATTCTTTTATATAACTTCTGGAGAGTTTATGATCTATATCCACTAGACTTATATACCATATGTCCTTGCTTTCTTCTAGATTGTAGGTTCAGAATATTTTTTTCTTTATCTTATCTATAGCTGATTGATCTATGTATTCTTCTTTTTTTGGTTCTAATAATTAAAGACTAAAGACTTTCTCCTTTCTGTGTACCTCTTCTAAATATTTAAGAAGATCTTCTTTTTCTTTGAAATGAAGAATTCGTCATTTATTGCCATTAATAAAACTTTTATAAAGAAGGTTCATTTGTCTTGAGATAATTTTAAAACATTGTACAAATAGGCTCTAGTTTTCTTTTCTGAGCTTTCTAAAATGTTTGCTATTATGGCTCCTAATCAATATACTCCTTTTTTATTTATGTAATATAGATTTCAAGTGGAATTTGCAGTTCTATTTCTTGTACTATATGAACTACATTCACTTATATTTTGATCTTTGATCTTTTCTCACAGCATTTCGAATTTCATTTTCTCTTCTATCTCTTCTTGTTTTTGAACATTAGACATTATGATCTCATTATCTATTGATAAATTATTTTCTACCTGGATAATGATTTTTATGGGAAGAACTTCTATATCTTTTGATACATCTTTTCTTTTTTAATTATTTCAAGAAGTTTATTTTCAATGCATAGCTGAAGTAGATCTTCTTTTCTTTTCCCAAACTGCCAAAGTTAGGTTATATATTATATTAAAATTCATTCTTTATGAAACATCATCTTGTCTACTTTTAAGATACTTGCAATAATACTATCAAGTATTATACAGGTTTCTAGGACTGTTGCTTCTTTTTTCACTTGAATGGTAGCTTGTCTCAGTCTGATTATTTTTTGTATAGCCTATAGTTTATTATGTTTGTCATGCTTTCTTGCAAGTTGAATCAGAGTATTAATAATATTCTTTTCTTTTTTATCTATTATATATAGAATCTTCTTTGTCTTATCTATTGTGTACCTGAAAAGTGGCTAATAGAAAATAAATCATTCAATATTGCTAAAGTCATATGAAGCAAAAAAATCTTTTACATATTTTGCTTCTTGTTTTAGTAATTTTCTATTTTGATTTATTTATTTTTTTTTAAACCCTCTGTCAGGCTAGTTATGTGTGCTTTATTAAACAATTGTAAGCTACTATATATATATAGTATAAATCGCTAAAGCTAAAACTTTAACTAGTTCACTCGTCTCAATAATTACTCTAAATGCAACTTTGGAAATAAATTTCTCTATTTTGATTTATGTTTTTATTTATTTTAATTAGACATATGTTATTTATATCTTCTTTATCTAGTATTATTTACTTATTTATACTAGTGTTTAATATTGTGTTACAGATCTCTACTGTTTTATTTATGTCAATTACATCTTATAATGATATTGTGATCAAGAATCTTATCAAATCTATTTACTCTTGTTATACTGTTGTAATAAATCTTTGTCCAACTTATTTTTGATAACAGGTCTATACATATATATGTATTCACATTACTTTGACTAGATGTTTTAATATTTGTAAAGTAGGATATGTATATTAGGCTGTTAGATCTTGGGAAGTTTTAATATTCTTCTAGATCTTAAAGTATTTGAGGTTTACTTGATTTATCAAGTGAATCTACATTATTTATGATTTTTTGTAATGTCAAAAAAGATATTAATCTATATTGGCCTGGCTGCAAGCACTGTGAAGTTAATATTGACTTCCCTTTTATAAATGTGAATCCATTTATATTAGTTTTTTTCTTCTTTTTAAAAAAGAAAAAAAAATTAAAGTTATTATTATATATATGTATTTTCTAATAATCTTTTGATCTAGAGCTATATACGAAGTGTTTTTTTGTACTAAGATAACTGTTATATACTGATGTTACAAGAATATGTATTTTTAATTATAAATATTTCTCTTTTCTTGGGTGAATTACCTAAAAAGAAAATTTCTAAGGATATGAGGGATTTGTAGAAAGAGTGTTTTTTTTTAATATAAACAAGCTTCTATTAATTATATTTATATATTTTAATTATATTTTTAATAATTAAAAAAATTTTCTATTTATATTTATGTAGTATTATTACATAGAAGCTTTCTAAGATATATTACCAGTCTACTACTAAACAAAATTCAATAGATATAGTCTCTTTTAGAAGGAACCCACCTTGCAACTTATTGACATCTCTTTGGTGAAAGCTAACCTGCCAAGACTGGACTAGTGCTAAAATAAATTTTAAGTATTTAAAAAATGTTTATTGTATTTGTTATTCATTGAGTTATAAATTTATTACTATAATTTTTATTAGTAATATATCAGTATATTCATTTAAGATAACTATCTTGACTCAGCTACTTATATTATTTTTTATATATAGATAGACAATATATATATTAACAAATACTCATATACTGTATCTGTATATATTAGTAATCTATATACATGAGTAACTATCTATATATTTACTAATTATATATAAACACTATCTTATTGGAAAACTATGCAATTTCTTTTTAATTTTTCCTAAACCAGTTTTATTAAGAGTAGTTTGGCTATCAGATCATCAAAATTTCTTTATTCTGGATCCAAATATTGCTCCTTTAGAATAGTCTGTTAAGTCTATGAATTAAAGTATAGATACGTACTTGAAGTCTTGAAATTGGATAAGGTCTTTAGTCTATCCTTCCTTAATGACATACAACTAGTTTAAAGATCTACTTTTCTTGTTACTAGCAAATGATAACATAATCCTATCAAGGATAATTCTACTTTATTTCAAATAGAAACCTAATTACAATCTTTTATA
>CAJVPT010000565.1:0-28225 GCA_910592055.1 Acaulospora colombiana | reverse complement strand
AAGTCTAACTTGGTGTTTCCCTGCACTAGTTCTCTGTCTCTATCTGATTCCTAAGAGGTGAATTGGATAGGTTGACACTATACAGACTCACAAAACCTTATTCATAATTACAGCAAACTAATCAACAAACAAAAGATAAATAAATGCCAGGAAAAACAAATGCTGCTCAACCTCTGGCAAATAACAGATACTCTCAAACAAAAGATAACATTGAACAATATATCAAAAAAAAAATAATCCCTATTACAAAAGAGCAGACCAACTGGATGAATAGTAGTAATAAGCAACAATATAGCAGACATAAACACAATCTTTAGCACATGTCTAATATACAATTATCTGCAACTCTTTTTTAACAATACTGTATAAATCACTCAACCTATTCGGGAAACCATTAGACAAATCCACCAAGCATATCTCACAATCGACTGAAATAACCTTAACAGAAACTCTGACCTCAACCAACAAATCAGAATGGAAATTGACTGGAAGAGTAGTCTTACAACCATTCACCCCACACCATTCACTGACTCACGAACAGATAGCTGGGATCACCAACAATGTACCTTCACAATCAAACTATAGAAAAAAGGCTACCAACAATAGACAAACTTCATAAGCGCCACCCTAACATTTATAATACAACTAAGTGTCACAGTTGTACAGACATAGAAGACTATGATCACCCATTTATTTGTCTTTAACACAGAATAAATATTTATGAATAAATAAACAAAAATATATATAGAGAACTCTGATACAAAAAAAAATGAGAAATTATTTCCAATCATCCAAGCCAGGATTGAGCTCAATACAAAAGATCTAAAAACCATCATCTTTAGGGAAGAAATCAGCAAAGCCCTAAACAATCTTATTATAGAAACTATCAGTGAGACAAGCTTATCTCCACACTAAAAAACATCTCACAATATACAAAATTCCTGATGTTCAACATATGGATTGATAGATGCATGAAAATATCTCAATGGGAAAAAAATATGGAAATTAATAAGAATGCTTTAAAAATAAGAGAAAAGAAAATGCATAAAAATATTCTGAAATACACTACATCAAACAGAATACAACTTGCCAATACAACAAACATAATTAGCAACATTATTTAAAAAAAATATAATATTTTCTACATTCTTAGTATCAGTGCTAATGGCACTTAGGCACATTAGCTCCCAAGGGAAGCAACAAGCCAATAGGGATTTCATAAATAAATTAGCTTTTTAATAAGATAATATAAAGACTATATAAAGAAAAGAGTTAGTAAATAGTTTATTAATTCAAGTAATAAGTACTACATTAAAATTAATAAAATAGGTCTGTTGCACTTATAAAAAAAAAATAGTTTTTTTTTTTTTTTTTTAAGCTAGAGAAGTCATGCCATATAGTTTTTATTTAATTATTCATACTTTATTTTGTACACAAATTTAATTACAGAAAAATACATTTACAATAAAAAAAAACTACTGACTTAATATCATAACAAACCCTATAACTCATTGCAATTTATCTATTGATGAATTTTAGTTTGTCATGACTCCATTAATACTAAAATTTATTGAAAAAATTGTGTTGATCGAGTATCTATTTCCTAAAGTCTCTCTCATAACATGGTTTGTTATCTATATATATAATTGTTCATTGATATATTGCAATCTTTCTTCCTTTTGTGTATTCTTACTTGGTGATACTTGTTTCTTGTCTACTCTTTTTCTTATTCTCGATGATTTCTTGTGATTTTTTCCACTCTATGACCAGATTATATCTCAGTTTCCAGACTTTTTTCTTCTCTTGCCAAAACCAAGCTGTTGCAATTTTCAAAACTACAATTGCTGTTTCTTTGCTATCTGTGATCTCAGCTGCAGTTTGCTTCAATTATATTATAGTTTGTAATATTTATAATTTATAAATATAACTTTAATTCAAAAAAATTTACATATAAGTTTATTGATTTTTTTTTATGGCTGATAAATAATTACTAAATTTTTAATGAATGATTAATAATTTTTTAGCGAATAGTTTTAATAAATAGTTGCTATATTTTTAATAAATAGTTGATTAATGTATTATTGAATAGTTTTGATAAATAGTTCTGAATTATTAATAAACTATTAACAAATTTTTGGCAAATTTTTGAGAAATAATTTTGTAATGAATTTTTAATAAATTCATACTGAATAGTTAATAAATTATTTAATAAATTGTTAATTAATTTGTTAATGAATTGTAATATACTAATTTTTGTAATATTTATAGCTGAATTATATAGTTGGCAATTTATTTATATTATTTTTTTGTTTAATGATTTATTTTTTATCAAATTTTATACAAGTGGTAATATGTTAAATAATTTTTTTAACTAGTATTTATATTGGCTTGATTTATAAACTATAATGGAAATTTTAATTTATATTCAAAGCAAATTTAATATTTCTTTATATATTAATAAATTTTTGAATAATATAATTGAAAATTGGATCTATGGATCAATAACATAGTGGTAGTGCTCCTAGGTCGCAATCACAAGATCTGTAGTTCAATATTACTTAAGGATCAAAAATAAAAATTATTCTTTTGATTAAATTAATAATTTATTCTGTGACAGTTATACACAATTATCTGGAACTAGTCTAAAACAGGTTAGGTTGCATAAAAATGGGACTTCTGATCTTCTATCGATCAGGGGCTGAAATTTAAGCTCATACTACTAGAAAAATTGTATGAAGTAAAACTTCTGGTATAATCTCCTATAAAAATGCCCCAGTACACTTTACCCTAGCAACCTTTAGGATCTCCACTCTTCTAGCTTAGAATATTCTAATTTAATGCTTCACTTAATTAAAAATCAGTTAATAGGGACTAATTAAATATCACAAGTAATGACAAAGAAGGTAATATACTCCCTTCTAAGGTCTGAGTAAATAATATCTGGAAATATTGGAGAGTATTGATATTCTATTAGGTATATATAAGAAAAAACTAGTTTAGTGAATTATAAAAAGGTATCTGTGCCCTATATTAACTAGCCTAATATCACTGTTTATGATGTGTATTAATCATTTGATCACTATCTAGATATATCTACTTTCAAAGTAATAATAGATCTAGCTAGAATTGCCACAATAAGTTGATATTAATCTATATATGTAAAGATTTTTGTTGTAATAATTATGGAATTAAATTGTCAAATAAAGTTTTGCATCGAATACCAGTTGTAGTTTAAATATAAAAAAATATAATTGAACATTAATTGGCCTTTATTCAATAATACAAACCATTTACCTATGGCACAGCAAACCTAGGTAACAAAATGCTAAAGAGAAAAAGATATAAAGAGACCCAAGAGACAACAATATATAACCAGTTGGCTGAACTATAACATAGACAAGATATCCAAGGGAAAGGCCACCCTCATTGAAAAGAACAAGAAACAGAAACTTGAAAAGAAACACATAGTAACACCTCAAAGCAAAAATGAAAACAAAAAACACAAACAACACTGCAACAGCAATAAGCAGCAACGAAAACAGCAGCAACAGCTCCAGCTCATGGAGTGAGCAAGTCGAACAAGAACAAATCTAAACATCAATAGATATAGAACATGTAAGCATCAATATAGAACCCCAGGTACAGCACACAGCAAGGCTAAATAACATCAACATCAACATGGATCTCAATGAGGAACTCTCAGAAGCAGAAGATAACTGGCAGATTGCTGGCAACAACAAGGAAAAAAATAGAAGACCACTGACATACACCCCTGATTCAAGATCACGACCCAGGTCATCTTTTGACTCCAGACTCAAATATGGATGGGAAAGAATCAAGTTGGGAGTGAAAGCTTCACTAATCCCTGATGAAACAACTCACAAGAAGATACTTTACATTACGAAAGCCCAGAACTTTCCAGAAGGCCTCCTTATAATCCAAAATGAATGCTGTGAAGATGAAGATTACATTATTGCCATTTTCAGAGATCTACAAGCTGCAGATGACGCAAGCAACCTTATCTTATCAAATACAGCCAATCTCCATTTATCACATATGGAAAAAACTATATATAGGCTTGATAAGGAATGCAGTATCAGGGTATGGAACATTCTCCTAAACACAAGGCTCATAGATGTACACCAAACCTTTGCCAAATTCGGGCAAATTAACAATATAAAGATAATAACCAGAAATATATGGCAATCTATGACAATCACATTCACAAATAGAGAAGACAAACTCAAACTCTGGGACCAATGTAGTATATTAATTAAAGCATACTCTGTAAGAATTTTTGATGCAGAAAAGAACCTCGAACAAATGAAAAACTGGGGCAATCACTCCCTTAAACTTATGAATCTTCCACCTAATACAAATGCTTTGACCTCAAACTCATCTGTCAAGAAACAGGGGCTAAAATCTGCTACATCTTCTGCCTACTATTATACAAATCCAGAAAGTACGAGTCTTCAGTTTTGAGAATGAAGCCAACCTCCAACAAGCCCTTACTAAAACCTTCACACTAGGTGAAACAATTCTTGAATGCAGACCAATCAACACCAAACTTTGCACTATCTGCAATAGCTCGCAACACCTTGCAGAAAACTGTGTTATCAAAAAAAAAAGGGAGCAATGAAAGGAATTCAATCAAGAACAAGCTAAAAAGTTTGGAAAATTATATCAATGTTATAGACCAGCCAACTCAGCACCTATCTACCGATTGACAAACCCACCTGTCAGGAGGGCCACACCCATTTCAGGATCATATACCTCAGCTGTAAAAACAAATACCTATAACAACAATCCCTGAACACCCATTAAAAGGACACTTGGGACATAGCAACAATGCTAGCCAAAATTCAATTAGAGCTTAAAACAATCAAAAAAGCCCTGCATAATCTAGATGAGATAATAGATAGCCTAGAACAATATGGTTTTGACAATATAAAAGACATGGAGGATGACCACAATCAAAGCAGTGACAACAGAGTACCCACTATCCAACACACCTCAGACTTGAGTAACATTCAACAGCAACAACAATACTTACACAACTCTATTGGAAATATGGACAGAACAATGAATGTACTAGTTTCTACAATCACAAACATAATCTCCACAAATACAAGTCCTCCCTCTCCTACCAAACAATAAATATGGAAAATATAACAAGTAATATCTCTACACCAAAAGACTCTGCAACCCAACAATTGCAAATACAACAAGATACAATCAACAATGGAAACCAACCAGACAACATCTCTGACATACCCATAAACCAAAATGACTACAGCAATTTCAATGAAACACAACAAAACAAAGCAACCTTCAACACCCAATTAAATATCAATAATGAAACTCCTTATACTTCCAACAATACTGACACATGCAAACAACAACACAAACCCTTCTGGACTATCACCACTTACAACTGTCAAGGGCTTAACGACCCAATAAAGAGAGAATTATAGATGAACTCCTAGGATTACAAAGCATGGAACATTAATATCATAACAGAAACAAAAGGAAAGAATGAAGACACCAAACACTAGAAGATCAAAGGCTACACCATATGGTAGTATAGCAATGATGATATGGGGACAGGTATAGGTATTGCAATCAGAAAGAGCATTGCTGATAGGGTAATTAACATTGAAAAAAAATGGAAGAGAATCATATGCATCAATCTGGCCCTCCCGAAAAAGAGATACTGCAGAATAATAGAAATATACTCACCAGCAAGTCCAGGATATGAAAGAAACAAAGTACAAGCCCAGGACATTTTATGGATAAAACAGTACAACCATGACAATTGACATTTCATTGTAGGAGAGACTCCAACTCCATTTCATTACCTAAGTTCGACAAAATCTCCAGTAACTGTAGGATAACAAAAAATTCAATCAAACCTTTCTTCCAAAAACTAGAAGAGCTTAGCCTCTTTGATACATTTCGTCATTACAATCCTCATGTCAAGGAATATACCTGGTCAAAAATTTCTGTAGCATATAGCAGTGCTAGTCGAATAAATATGATATAGTGCAGCTCCAGACCCACCTGGTACTCTATCGACTCATACATCATAGACAACACCACTATCTTCACAAATCATAAAATCCAAGTCATGTATTTAGAAATATAAGAACTTGAAGACATGGTAAAATGTCTCTACCACCCACACAACAATACACAATATGACTGGCAGGGAACATCAGAGGAACAATGGAAAGCCTTCACTGAATACTTAGATTCTCACAAAGAAACGTTACAAACACATATCTCTCAACCTAAACCAGACATCAACCAGATATGGAACACCATTCAGGACATAATCCTTAAAGCTGTCAGCAAACATATCCAGAGGTACAAGGAAAGACAAAAAAATTGAAGTAAAAAAACAAAACAAAGAAAACCTATACTTTTCCTACAACTAAACAAATACAGAAGACAACTGTCACTTCATGAAAAACAACCAACTAGATATAATCCTAACAGGTGCAACGTTCCACAACAAGCTATAGCACAAAAAATTCCACTTTCTACCTGGTATCCATACCAAAACACAAAGGATGTCATATCAGAAATTGACACACTAATCACGATTAAAATACTTGCCAGAAAAAAAATTATCAAAGATAAAATGGTCATTGATATTAAAAAATGGAAGGCACTATGAACCAGCTGGTTTGATCAGGATAAAAAATTAATAATCAACTCTATCCTAGGACAACCCAAAAAAAGTATAATCACTAGTTGATTAATCAATAGTACATACTCTGAAAAACGACTTATTATAGATCCTATAGAAATTAAGAAGGAAATCCGATCACACTTCCAACTATAGATCAAACATAGACAAATTCACGAATAGAAAGGAACTATCTGGTAGCAGGAATACGAACCAAAGCCATATATCAACTCAATCTGGTACAAAGAGATCTTGGCTCCCTTCTTACTGCTTGAATTGCTTGAAAATCTTAAGAAGACTAGTAACAAATCTACTCCAGGCCCATTACAAATACCCTACGTAGCATATAAACACATGAGCAAGGACTTCCTCGAAATCCATACTTCCTTCTTTAATATCCTCTTAAATAAAGAGTCAGACCCAAAAGAATGAAAGGTTGGTACTATATACCCCATCCCAAAACCCAAGGAGTGGCAACATAATATCAATATCACACATCCTATAACTTTACTCGAATCCATTAAAAAAATATTACCAAAATCATCACAAATCCCTTACCAAAGTACTAACGAAACACCCCATACTATCCTCCCATAATTGAGCAGTACTTCCTGGCCATAGCACTAAAGAACCAATATTAATTATCAACCAAATTCTAGAGAATGCTAGAAATACACACAATCCCTGCTACATGCTATTTCAGGATATGAGTAAAGTGTATGATACTGTAAATATAGAAAGGCTGGCAACAGCAATGCACTGTATAAAAATCCTACCTCAAATTATAAACTTGATCAGTAACTGCTTCCAGGACAGACAGAACACAGTCATTACGTACTTTGGTAATACTGAACATACCAGTTAAGGAAAGAATTGACCAAGGTGATACTATATTTCCAACCTGTAATGCATAACTATGACCCATTAATCAACACAATTAGTAAGATGAGAGGCTACCAGCTACAATGTCACAAACATACGCAAAGTAATCTCATGCTTTCAGACATCACCCTGGCAATCACTGCATATATGGATAATACTACCTTCATTACACAAAACAAAGATGATCTCCTTGCCATTGTTGATATCAGCACCTCTTTCTATAACCTCAATAACATTATTGTCAATTCCCACTAATCAAAATTACTAATACTGAATGCACCATAGGAAAATATAGAAGATAATAGTTACAGTATCATATCAACTGAGCCCATATCTGCTATAAGGATTCTAGATATTTGGTATAAAGCAAAAGCTAGGAAAAAACACCAACAAAAATTGATTACATCAAAAACAACATCACTTTGTAAAAGACCTGTCGGTCAATAGCACAGTGAATATGCTCCCAGGTCTCCATCTGCAAGTTACTGGTTCAATCCCACATCAGAACAATAATAGCATTTATAGGTTATGTTGTACAAAAATGTATACTAATCAGCTACATGCATACTCGAACATAAAATACAACCTATAGAAAAACCCACCGTCTGACTACGGTGTCACAAAATAGGTCACACAGGTCCTGGTCGGTTTTAGTATCAGGAAAATAAAAGATTTCTATCATTTGGAATATGTGAAAAACACCTAGCAAGCCAAGAAGGATCCTACAGTCCAAGACCATCAATGAATACATGGGAAATTCACCTCTTCTCAAAAAACACCCTCTGGGAGAGATGAGAGACTTAGGTCACTAATACCAATCAAAAAGATAACTAGTACGGGCTGGAATGTACCATAAGAGATCTTAAATTATTGAATCAACGGCTACCAAAGAGGACAGTTGCATGCCCAGGCTGGTGATTAGCATTTAGCGTCACAATGAAAACTGCAGGGGAAGACCCTAGGAGAAGAAATTCAAAAATAATCATCAAGGTAATCAATCCAATGGGAGGAGCAATCCGCTACGAAGTTACCAAGGAAAACTCCTGTAGGCCATATTTGAAGAGTGGTTAATAATGACACAATGGAAGACTATATGTCGATTGCTGGGGCACACCATTGAATCACCAGAATTTCATCACATATCATTGGCCTTGTACAACCAGAAATCAACCAAGCCTCCTTAGGACTTAACACAGTAAAAGATCTACTACAGTACTCATAACAAAAATGGCACATAACATCATACAAAAAACACATATCCCAAAGCTCTCCGTTTCATTCTCAATAAAGTCCCCTAATAGATCCTCAAAACATTAGATGCCTAGGCAGATCAAGGTAACTGATAAAATGATACCATATATGGTAAAATTGGTAGGGTCGAATATAGAATTAGATTTGGCATAAACAAGTTAGGTGAATAGCTCATGTAATCCAAGAAACCTACTATTTCAATAAAAGACTCATGTTCATTAGTTAGGACATAATAAAAAAAAAAAAAAAAATATCACTCCGTAATACCCTAGCCAGGAAACAAATTACGGATAAAATGCATTGTTATATTATCAACCAAGTTATATTCCTCACAATAGAATACCTACTTTAAAACCTAGTTCTTACACAGACAGAATGTCAGAAGATTAACATAAAAATCAGAAAAGAGCTTTCAAATGAAGAGTAGGATTAGCCCTTTCAGCACCCAACACCATGATACATATGGACAACCTCTATGGCATCATAGAGATGCAAATATGACAATTACAGAAACATGCTAGTAATTTACAACAAATTTATATGAGCCCAATCCCGGCTGGTAACATCATACAGAGTAGTATACAGGAACTACAATGGCTCACCTGGCAAAAGAAAGATATATTCATAAAATGCCCAAAAATTTCAGACCAACTATCAACTTTCTGAAGACTGTCTACACAACATTCAGAGACACCATATTAGTATAGACTGAACTATAACAAATGATTCCAACAATTATAATCTTCACCCTATAGAAGACTACATTGAGCATGACTAATACTCCAAACATAGAACAGCCCTGAGAATATATAAACTGTTTTGGATTGAACAACTCCTTAGTTCTTATATGACCAAATCCCTAGAATGGCAACAAGTTGGTACCCTTCACAACAAAACAAACAAAAGAAAAGAACCCACATGGTTCCCGTATCTTCAACAACAAATCATTCTTTCTATCTGCTCTAACCTCAACACACCAATGCTGAATCCTTTAATACAAATTGAAGCTTTCAATCAAGAATACACTTGACAAGCATAGTACACCATACAATACAAAAAACAGCAAATTCTGGGAAAACAAATTAGTGACAAACATGATACAATCAAAATTAGACACTATAATCTAACAGGTGTATCATCCCTAACAGCCTGCCAAAGATGTGGAATATCTAATATATGACAATAGAGGAGATATCTATTGTATAGAAATTCCCAAAAATGCCTCCTCAGAATACCAGTTTGCAATATCACCAAGTTAGGAAGTTCCCAAGACACTTCAAAAAAAAATTATCTATAAATCTCTCTAGATAGTATTACACAGTTCTACAAAGAACCTAATCAAATTTTCGATCGTATAAAGATTGACAATACCCCACATGCTCTTCAAGATCTCTTCCAAGTGATCAAGCTTACAAATACCTACAAATAACACTTCATCAACATCTACAAATGCATCAAAGAATTTAACAATATTCACAAATATATAGACAGAGCCTACAATTCAGCTAGAAACTTGAATGCATATGGCATTGGCATCAATAGCATTCATGACCTAAACAGCATTGCAAAGGTGAGTATACAAATAACTGGACAGGTATCTCATATTGAGCAGAAATAATGGCTACAATTATAGCCATAGCTCTAGACCCAGACCATTCACTACAGTTGAAATGGACTCCTCCTCTCTCATAAGTGAATACAACTCCTATGTAAAAGATAACACAAAGAAAATTAAAGAATTGTAACTAATCTGTAACCTTTGCACTATAGCAAGACATCATCAAAATCTCATTCAATGGATCAAAATGAACAAAAAAGAACATCCAGATGACCATCTCTTCAATGTAGCAGATAGACTTACCAAACAATATACCACAAGCAGCACATTGAATACTCAAGGGCAACTCAATAACACTATTCTCTGTATAAACATCCTTACCTTCCACTACCAAAATCAAACTGAACTCACCTTGCCTATCAGAAAGTCATTAAAGCATATGACAAGCTCAGCTGACTTATAGTTGGATTACTCTCGATAGAAACAATAACCTCTCACAACAACAGGTAGCAGACATTGACTGAAAAGAATCAACACAGAAACTTCACCCCTCTAAGTTAACAAGTGGAAGCACAGATACCTGGGATCAATCACAAAGGAGCTTCGCAATGAAACTGCGGAATAAAGAACTTTCCACTATGGACAAGCTACATACCAGAAGGCCAAATCTATACAAATGCAACACTTGTTTCATCTGCCCCCAAGTTGAAGATAACTCACATCTTTTCAAATGCTTCTCACATGGAATCGACATCAAAACAGTAATCCTTGATACCATACATTGGAAAATAACTGCAAGATTGAAGAAAACTACCAAATGTAACATTCACCAGGAACTTATATCAGTCATCATACAAAACAACACATGGAACAGACTCATGTTGGGAGGGATCAGTAAAAACATCATCAAGACCATTAGCAAATATATTAAAACTGACCGAATATCAGAAACCATCAAAAGCATCATAAATGATGTCAGATTCTGGATATACAACATATAGTTAGATAGATATGATCATTTCCATCGATAAGAGAAACAACAGGGCATCACCACAAACAACAAGCGAAAGAAGCAAAAACAACAAATGAAGAATAGTAACAAAGCACAACATAACACCTCCAATTCGAAAAAAGACTCCATCGAATTAATCAATAACATCCTCAAGGGAACACATAGCATCTACGAGATATATAAGGAACATGCTAATGGTGTCTAGTATTATGAGTCACGTGAGTGACGTGATTTATGCATAACGGTCTAGAATCCAAAAACCTGAAAGTCTGGCATGAAAGATTGAGTGTCGCAAGGTAAAAAACTATAAATAAGGCTTGGATACTGATAAGGGAACTATGTGTATTTGAAAAGTATAGAAAGTTTAGCAAAGCTTAGGGTTAGTATAGTCGATTATAAAGTAGATAGCCATTGTTAGATAGAAAGTATAAATAGCTTACCAATGTATGCCAAAAAGAAAGGAGCTGAATGTATTAGAAAAACAGCCCTCATTGAGAATAGAGATAAGAGTTAGTGATATACCAAAGAAACAAAATACAATAAAGAGACACTTACCTTCGGCCAAGTCAATCACTATACCTCTGTCTTCCCTAAGTGTTCTTTATAGGAGGCGTTCTCTTCTTTATGTCATTTGTGAGTATTTTTAAGAATTCTAGGTTATACAAGACGCTACGAATTAGTGACGGACTTGCCAGGATAGCCTACGACACTAGGTACATTAGTCTTTATAAAGAACAATATGCCACAAGGGTTTAAAAGTCCAAGCCCCACCGCCGTTGGCAGTGAATGCCCCTTGAACCAGGTAATAATTGATTTTCTTATAATTATATACAATAGACACATGAGAAAAATGTCTATGCTATTGTTTATATAGAACCAAATAATATGTATTTGTATAAAACCTCAATAAAATGGGCTATGTTGCATGTTTAAAAAAAAAAAATAATAATAATAATAATACAAACTGATTAATTTGATAGAAAATAGATTTATTTCAGAATTGAAAATAATATAAATATTAAATTGTAAAGTACTAAATTTTAATCAATTAAATATGAATGCATAATCATTATTCATAATATTTTTGGCTGATTTATTTAATTTAGATATAGAACCTCAAATTTGTAAGACTCTTGTGAATATTTAGCCATAATTTTTTTAAATAATAAATATAGTATAATATATAATTAAAAATTTCATAAACACAATCCTTCTATTGATTTTTTGACTATACACAAAAAGATATTACAAGAAGTTTTAATACTTCTATACTAATAGAATCTTATTATTTTCTTTAAACCAACTCAAATAGTTCTCTTAGAACTTCCTCATTTCTTCTTCATCTTATTTACAATTTCTTTGAACAAACTGGACTCTTGTAACCTGCAAAGTTTAGTTCTCACCTTTACTACTAATGACAAGAAAGTTTTTAAAGAAAAAGAATTGATAGTAAAATACTTATCATCTCTTAACAATAGTAAAGAAAAATAGAGATTCTGTTTCAATTAAAGAACTTATTCTTTCACCCTTTGACTGACTCTGTACCCTCTTAGAGCTACCTTTTTTATGACTTTTTGGAGAATTTTATCTTTTCCAGCTTGATTCTAAAATTTCGGATAGTGCAAATCTCACTAAATCTGATTAATTGATATAAAACATGTTAAATAAGATTGATAAACAAGCTTTTATTGACCATCTCACATACCTAAATATATTTTCTTGGTTTCATAGGAACCTGGGATCCACCATAAGTTATATGTATTAGTGTGGATGAATGCAAAACATGATACCGATATATCTTTGGATATAAGAAAGAGTCTATCTAACTATGGTAAAGGTCACAAGATGATTGATTGACTTTTTTTCAAGTCAACCCATCTATATCCTAATTGTATATTAAGTAGGTCTCAACTTCTACTGCCTGAAAAGTCTAAATTGAAGAAAGCTTGAAACTATCAAAGACACTCAGTAGTAAAGCTCATGTGTATAGCAAATCAGGAATTTCTTGTTCTATCTTCAAAAAATTTCAAGCTAAAAGACTGGAAGGCCAATGGTGCTATACTAATTAAAACTCAAGTTTGAAAATATTAACAGTGACATGTAAGCTGACCAGATAATTTGGAAGATTTTCATTAATCATTAATACTAATGTCCATTAGCAGAATATGTCTATCACAAGGCTAGGTATTGTCCTTTTTATAAGGAATTAGATCTAAAATAAGATGTATAAATAGATAAGTATACTCATATTTGAATAGAAATACATTTAATTAATTATATATTGGAATCACTCATGTAAACATCAATATACCACTTGGGCCTTCCTGGTTATTTCCTTTCCATAAGCCTTAAAACTGTAACGTCTTCTTTAATGGTCTCCACCTTATTTCCATAAAGATTCAATAAAGTTTTCTCCTCCAAACCTCTCTACAGGGAAAACCAGAACCAAACAGATATGGTCAAGAAACAGGACTGATATTTTCTTGGAAAGATATATGACTGTTCAACTTAATTTTATATATTTTTTATTTTCATTTAATGACACTAGCATGCTCTAGTGATATTGATTTTTTTTTTGGCAAAAGAAAGGGTAATAGGCCTTGAAATAATTTTAGAAATAGCTTTAACTTATCATTATATTTATTGACTCCAAATGTACATCCATGCACCTATACTTTGGACAAAATATATATGTAATTTGGAAATTAATAAAGTTAGATATGAGCTCATCAAAAAAAAATTTAAAAAAATTAAAAAAAAAATTTAAAATTTGATAAATATATAAATTATAATAAATGTCTAATGATTTTTTGAGAAAATATTTAATGAAATATATATTAAAAATAGTGTGAATTATATGATAAATAATGTTTAATTATATAGTAAAAATTGATTAACACTTTATTTATATCAAATTATATAATAAAAAATAATTGACAATTTATTTATATTATTAATATTCTAAATTATTTATTTTTTTTTTGACAAATATTATATGAATGATATTATTTTGAATAAATATTTTTTGACTAATTTGATTTTTTAAAAAAATATAAAATTTAATTATTTTAAGAACATAAATATATACTGTATATTTTTTAAGTTTACAAAGTCATATTATTCTATTTTTATTTATTTAAACTAATAATTAGTATTTAAAAATTTTTATAAAACTCTTATTTTAATATATTAAAAATAGTAAAAAAAATTTTTTTATAGTAAAATTTAAAATTCCCAAGAAAAATACAATACTGAAAAAAAGTTGCAATAATAAATATAATACAAAAACAGATTAGAATCAGGAATTCAACAATAAGCTATATAGATAAAAAATTATTGTAAATAATAATAAGATTTCAAAACTACTCCTGAAAATCAAACTGATAAACAAGTTTTATATATTATCTAGTATAAAAAAAATAAAATAATATTTAGGAAAGAAGAATAAGCAAAAAAAAAAAGGCAAGCAGTCAAGCAAATACTTATAATTAAAAAAAAATATAGAGCTCAAAAGTATAGAATAAAGCAATAATATATTTATTAGAATAGACATCATAAAAACCTCTAAATTAGTAAAAAAAATAACTAAAAAATTAGCTTATTCTTACTAATAATAGTAATTTCTTCAATATTAACAAAACAGAAAAGAAAAAAGACTAAAAGAAACCAAAATAATAATAACAAGTTTAGATATAACAATAATTAAAGAACAAGAATTTCAGATCTAAGACAAGTAATCTATTAAAGAACTTATAGTATACTATAATGATATAGGTATATATAATTTAGAATAAATGCCTAGAACTTTAACTAGAGAAAAAATTTCTTAAATATATAGAAAATTATGCATTTACTAACTTTAAAATATATATTTATAAAGAAACTCTTCAGTATATTAACAATTATAGTTATATTTAATAAGTATAATTAATCTTTAGTTATAAATAAACAAAATTGAGATTACAAACAATATGAGCTTCAAATTTAAACTAAACTATAAATTAATACTATTGAATATAAGATTTAATTTATTAGGATTTTAAATATCACTAACTATTTTACAAAAAAAAAAGTCAATCTATTTAAAAACAAATCTGTAATCAAGTATATAATACTGTAATTATAGGCTTTATTAATTAAATACTATACAATTTTATATAATAGAAGTATTTAAAAAACAGGTCCAAAATAAGCACTTTATAAGAATATCTTTTAATACAAGTTTATTCAATAGTCAAGAACATATTATAAAAAAAAAAGTAATTAATATAGTATAATATTTATTAATTTTCTACAATAATTTTTGCAAAAGAATTTCAAAGAATTATTAAAATAACATATTCTCAAGCTTATTACCTTTTTTTTTTTATTGGCACAGTCTTATTTTATTATTTTCTTCATATTATATTTGTACAAAAAAATTAAAACTATAATACAGAGATACTGTATGTATTCAGTAATAGTAAAACTTGATAAACTATATGCTACTTCACAGCCTATTGCTCTTTTCTTAAAGAAAAAAAAACTAACATGCCAAGGCTGTACTAGTTTTCATATAAAAAACAGAATAGTGAAAATGTTTATCCAGTATTTTATATATTTATTTATATAGCTATTTACCATTTTAGTCAAGTTTAGTAAGAACTGTTGTACTGTAATTAGATCTGCTTGTTTCTTATTTCTCTTTGTCCTGTTATTTATTTGTCTAGTTCATTTTATAATATTTAAAGAGCCTTTTCAATTATAAAATTCCTCATATCTTGTTTTCTATATATTATATAGTAATTCTTTTTATTCTCTTATTGCATTCAGGATTTTTTCTATTGTTTCTTTTCCAATTGATATAATTCTGCCTATTATTTTCTGTAACTCTATTAGTACTACTTCCCTGATAGCAATTTAAAGATTATAAGGTTATCTACATGAATCTGTTTGTAGATAATTTGCTTAAAGTTTCACTTGTGCTCATATTTGATATATGATAATATGTGTTTGATCAAAATTCTGTGGAAGTTTTTCTTTATTGGTTCTGTGTTATTGCTGCATAGAAATGGATATATAGTGTCTTATACTGCCTTATATCTGATATACTTGTTATTTTTATAAATTAGTGAATATATCTAAATAGCTTATTCTTGATAGAAATTCTTTATATCATAGATTAAAAATGAATTTTCTCATATAATGGTCTTTGTCAGATATTATGTACTTATTCATTTTGAAGAGATAGCTGCTGTTGAAAGTGTATTGTTAGTAAATGTCTCTGAAGTCTTTGTCAGTGAAATTGTGCCATTTCTGTTTAATAGCTTCCACTTGGTTAATCTAATAGCCTTATTGACTTATTTTATTAGAACTTTGCCTAAAATATTTATTTGTGTTTAATTCCATATTATATTTATTGATATTGATCCTTGATGTTATCTTTGTGTGTTAATAATCTTTTAGTTAATTTCATGCTTGCTGAAATATAATTAATTCTAACTAGTTTATCTGTCTTTTCATTTAATGAAATATTTATGTACATTTTTACTTTATGGAGTAGGTTATATATAGATTAAGTTGTTTTCTGATATAGTTGTATATGTTCACATTTGTTTAATTGAGTTTTCTTCTCTTCTTGGGCCTGTTACTATCCATGGCTTTTATTAAGATTGTTATTACAGTTTGACTATCTATATATAGGTTGACTCTAGTGTTTTTGTTTAATATGCTTATTTCTATTATTATGGTCATCAGTTTTGCTTTCATTGAAGATGCATAAAGTTGTGTTTGTTCTTAAAAAGTATGTTTTATTCCTATTTTATTTGTTATAATCTAGCCTAGACTTTTGTATAATCTGTTGCTATAATTTATTACTGATTCATTTGTGTAAATAGTGACATACTGGTAGTTTTTTATATGTTCTTATATTGTTGTCAAGATATTACATTCTGCTTTGACTCGCTCAAAAATTTTATATATGTTGACAGTGTCTAGTTTGTTACTAGTGATGTTGATTTAACAGGAGGTTCCAATTTTTTTTGAAATCTTAATAAGATCTAGTAGTTTTTTCATAGTTGAACTTGAAGATATTCTGTATCTTAGTGCATTTATGGAGCTGTTCTATCTTTTTTGATTGAGATATATAATTTTTTATAGGAACTTGAATTGTGTATTATTTTTGACTGTAAATGTCCAGGATTCTGATAATATGTCTTTCTCTTTATCTAAAAATCATCTGATATATTTTCCAGTGGGAACTGCTCTTTTATTCTAGTATAGTATTTGTAGACTATTGTATTAGAACTCTTGTTATGTTTCTTTCTGCCTATAACCTCACTGTTTTGCTTAAGTGTTACTATTCAGTACAGTTTGTAATGATTCTTTATTGCTAGGGGCCTTCTTGGTATATAGTATATCTGAGAGTTATCAGTCTTATTTTCTATTTTGTCTTGTACTTTGACTGTTATTGTGAGTCTTTTGCAAGATGTTTGTACCATTCTAGAGTTCTTCTTTTTCTTGTTTTGTTAATGGCATCCAGTTCTCTCTAATGCAATGGTTATGTTCCTGTGGAGTTAATGACTTGCTCAACAAACATTAGATTATGTTTTCTAATATATGTCTATATTGATGGTATATTGGTCCCAGTATTGTCTCTTTGATTGTATTATCTGTTTTATTGATTCTCTTGAATATTGAGAAATTTGGATTGAGATGGAACTAAAAGCCATATTTTATTAATAGCTATAGAACTTCATAATCCAAATTGTAGTCTATTTTGAGAAAGGACTAGGTAAAGTAAGTCGTTACTATATTGATTAATTAGAACAAATTCTGTATATTCTGAAGTTCCATTTTAGTTATTTGCTCTAGTATTTCTTTATTTTCTATCCTATCTGATCAGGTTCTTATATGGAGTTGCAGTTATCTATCCCATATAAGATTCAGGTTGTGTTCAGTATGATTGAATAGTAAAGTGTTAGGATTGTATTGATAAAGCCATATTTGTGTTTGTATCTTGTCATGATTTTCCTTATTAAAGCATTATACTCATTTTCAAGTAGTACTATATTATTGAACATATATTCTACACTTGGCATAAATATATATTTTATTATTTATCTTATTTGTTTGTCTGCAGTTGCTTTTCTATCCAATTATTTTATATGTTTTCTTTACTTTTTCTATTATAAATTGTTTTTAATTGTATTTTTTCCTTGAGCTATCTAGCCATATACTTAATATTCTTATTGGATTACCTGGCTTGTTACCTTTTATGATTCCCTCTTTGAGTATAAGTTTTCTAGTTGTTTATTAATGATTATTAGCTGTTATTCATGGCCTTAATTTATAAATTTATTAATTGAAACTATTGTATTATTATAAATAAGTAAATATATATATATGTTATAGTAAATTATATCTATATGGATAGCTATATATATATATAAACTAATGCTATATATAATTACTACTAGCCTCCATCCACACTTGCAGAAGATCCGAAACAAGAAGTCTCTGAAAGAAAGGAGAAAATGAAGTATATAGAAATCATCAAGAATTGGATTTGTTATAGAAGAAAATGGTTTGGTTTTTAACTGCAGTTGGAATTTAGAATGATCTATAGTAATGACCTGTAGGCAATGATTTTATTGACTAGAGGATTTATCCAAGTCAGTAAAGGAGCGAAATATCATTCCCTAAGTTGCATCTAGAGAAATAGTTTTTCGACGACAGGTAAGTTAGTATATAAAAGTCAAAATAATTTATAAATATCTGATATATATACAATAAAGATAATCCATGCTGACCTGACTGCGGGTTAAAAAAAAAAAATAATAATAATAATAATAATTACTACTAGCCCACTCTAAACTGGAAGACTGTACAATTCCTTTTTAATTATTTCTATAACAATTTTTTATTAAGAATATTTTAGTTATCAGATTGTCAAATTTAGTATTATAAATCCCAGTTTTTGATCCTTTAGAATAATCTGTGGATTTTTTTTTCCATTAAGGCCTTCTGATAGTCAAATCTGTGAAAGCTAGCATAGTCACATACATAAGAACTGGAACTGTCTTGTTATATAAAAATCTTTCTTTTTGCATACAAGTTTTATGCTAAGCTATTTGTATTACCAAATGAGTTGTATTCTTGTTTTAATTCTGAGAGACATGCTTATCAGTTTTGGGATCTACTCTTATTGTTACTATTTTTGGTAAAGAAATTTGTCAGTAATAATTCTATTTAATTTAGATCACAATCTGATCACAAGACCAAATACTATATTTAAAAACATTGGTTAGTTTACAATTATATTAATAAATAGATTCAGTTTCTATAAAAGTCTTGTATTTGGGTAGAATTAAACCTGGATCTTGTGATCTGATCTATAGAGTTTTAATTACTATACTATCAATCCATAGATTCCTATTACTTCTTACTTAATTACCTTAATCAAAATAAATATTTTATTATTTTATAATTAAGAAAACTCAAAAATAGACAAAGAAAAAAGTACTATTCTTAACTTTATAATATAAAACTATTCATGAAAGTAAAAACAATCAAATTCTATTTTAGTTGTAATACTTACAACTATAATCTTAACCTATGTACAATAAAAAAGAAAAACTTAATACAAAGGAATAGAATTAATAAATTTAGTCAGTCAAGACTCATATCTTTTTAAAAAAGAGAATCTCTCTTTTTAAATAAAGCAAATAATCTAATATCAGCTCTTTATCTAATATAGAATAAAATTATATCAATATTACTAAACAACTTTACTATTTAGTTGCAAGAATAAAAAATATAATAAAAGTTTTTAGATAACTTCAGATAAATACAAATACTATTAAACATTAGATATATATATTGAACAAAAGAATATCTATAATTAAGAAAGTTCTATATTAAAATCAAAGATCTAGATATAGTAATCTCTTTAATTAAACATGAATTTTTTCTAAAGAGCTTCATATTTGAAACTTTTTTATTCAATAAAAATCAACATTAGATAGTAAAAAGAAATAATTTATAGAAAAATCAGTTCAATAAAATTTATAGTATAATAAAGTCAACTATATATTACCTTGACTTTTTATAGATATTTTAGTTATAATAAAACTAACATCTTTATTTTTTTAAAATAATTATGATTAATAGATCTATAGAATACAAAGTTGAAATAAACAAAAAAAATAATATAAAAATAGATAAATTATATAATTTTTGAAGAATTAGAATATTAAATATAAGAAAAATTAATAAATAAATAACTAAAATATTATTGTCAGAATATTGTGAAGAGCAAAAAAATTAATATATTGAAAATAATAAAAATCTGATTGTTAGAGAATTAAAAGTAATAAGATAAAAAAAAATATCAAATATAGTTAACAAACTATATAACAGGTATATAAATCAAGAGTGAATATATTAATTCATAAAAATAGTCAATATATATCTTTAATATTGATAAATATATTAATCACTTTCTTTTAATCAACATAGTTTCAAAGAAAAAATTCAATATAAAATAATAGTATATAATATAGCAAACAAATAAAAAAAAATAGAACAGTACCAAATTATTTCAATAGATCAAAATAAAAATCAATAAAGCAAAAAGTAAAAATATGTTAATTATAAAATCTCAATAAAATAATAGATCACTGAACTAATTACACATTAAAAAAAATTAAATCAAATAAAACTCAATATATTATTGATATATTTGTAATATTCAACTTTACAGATATAAATATATAAATAGGTATGCCTATTTACAAGAAGCCATATATATAAAAAATTGAAATTAGAGTATAAAAGTAGACTTGATTATATCAAAATCTCTAGTTTTTTACTTTTTCATATTATTAATATAGAATATACAATAGTAAAAATTATAATCTAAAGTAATCACAAAATGATATTAATGTATCTTAGATTTTTTTTAAGATGCTGACTCAACCTTATTTTATTCAAATTTAGTAGAGAATTATATATGGCTATGCTATAATTGCTTTTGTTTATCATATAAAGTTCAATAAGGAGAAATTTATCTTATGGTTTATTGCTATTCTATAAAAGAAACTAATCTGTCAAGGTTATACTAATGATATGATAAATAAAACTTTCAATAATATAAGGTTATAACTAATTAAATACTTCTATAGATATGTTGATTAACTAGGTCAATAAATTAATTTTTTATATCTCTCTTTCTTCTCTATCCATTGGTCTAAGGGGATGAAGCTATATTTATTTAGTTTCTCTGTAGCTCTTGTAATACTTTTTTGTTTCTTTCAAATTTAAAAGGCTTTGCATCTGTTTTGTCGTATTTATTGTAGGTAGCTTATAATTTTTTGAGTAAATTTCTAAATATATATTTTTTGTATTTAGTTGGAAATCAGTTTGCTTATGACTTTAGTTGTTTTCTTTAAAATATTTCCATGAATAGTAACCTCTAGGTATTATTTATAGTATAATGTAGTATTGACTAAATACTATCTAAAAACTTCTTTAGTTTTATCATTTCACTAAATTTAGGAATTGTGTTTATTATAGTATTGATAATAAAATTTTTTATTATACAGTATGTCTGAGTGTTTAATAAATAAAGGAGTATGTATTGAATTCTTTCTGACTACATTTGATATATTTGTTATTTTTATAAATTTTGAGAAGTTTGTAATAAAGTTTCACTTTTATGAATAGTTTTTATTCTAGAGTTGTTGTGTGAATCTTCTTTGCTGTTGATCTTGCCAGTTGATAAAGTAGTTATTCATTTCTGTAGACAGTAGATTATTAATTGTCAAAGGCTAGTAAATTTCCTTTATAATTTAATTATCAAAATTTATTTTAATATAATTTAAGAGTTTTTATTTTGCAAGATAGATTGTATCTATGATGTGTTTGATCATTGACTTGATAGAGAATTTATAGCTTGTTTGTCTCATTGAAAATGAGAATGAGTTATGGATTTGTTGTTGTATTTATGTGTATTAGTCTAGTGTTTGGAACCATATTATATATTTGTATATATTTACAATTTTGTCTGCTACTTCATTGTATTCAATTTTTAAGTATGTCTTGGCCTTGTTTAACTTCAAATTGATAATTTTTTTCTTGCATATGTCTTGAATTTGTTATATGAGATTGAAATTTTTTTGTTTTCTAAGAGCTTTGTATGGAAAATTTCTATATAATGTTATTAATACTATTTATAGCATAATTGCTGTTGTAAATATGTTAGTATTGGCTGAAAATTAGTAGGATACTTAGAATAATTAGTATTGCACAATTTTTGCTCTGGTATAAGATGTGTATTGTACTATTTGTTCTTGAAAGGTGAATTTCTTTTCTTTACTTGTAATAATCTTTATTTTTATACTTATAAGCTATTTATGGTTATACTTTTTGAGAGAGTCATTTGTATATATCAAAGATTATATTGTCTTGTATTTTAATAGCTAGCTCAGATAGTTTAATTAATATATAATTTTCTGTAATAATAAATTTTCTAAGAATAATGTTTAGATTTTGCATTGCTAGAATAATGACTTCTACTTGATTTTCAATTAGGATTGTGCTAGAAAAATATGATGTGTTGAGTATAATATAAACAAAGTTTAGAGATACTTTGTACTTAAATTTGTGTTCTTTGTATTAGTTATATTATTAGTAGTTACATTGCTGTAGTAGATTGAAATATTTATTAAGCTTTGATGATTTTTTGAAAAAATGTATAAATAGTTGTTTTAACTATAGTTATTGATATCAAGCCCATATATTCAGTTAGAGGAAATTGCTTGTTAATTATATTATAGTACCTATATTCTATAAGCTAATTATTCAGTCTTTTTTGCTTTTTATCAATAATTATCTGATTGTTGAGTTCTGTACTAGCTATATGATATTGGATATGAAATTTCTTCCTTGTATAAGAGAGGTGTGTATAGTTGATTTATTATTATTTTTATAGATTAAAACATATTTTGTAAAGATTGTAATCTCTTCCTAGCTATTTCTTCTATTATATTTTTTATTGATTTGTGAGGTCCAGTTTGTAGCATGAAGGAAAGCTATATATCCCATAGGTGCATTATGTTGTACTCGAATTTGTTATATAATATATTATAAGAAACTGTATTTGCTAAATCTAGTTTATATTGAAGGTAATTATTATCTTGTTTATTATTTTGTTGTAAGTATCTCTAATAAGAACTATATTATTATAAAAATATTCTAAGCTAAGCATGTGAATATAATTGATTCTATATTGCATCTGTTTATAATAATTCTTTTCATTTCTAGAAGTGTTCATGTTTTTTGGATTTTTTCTTAAGGCTTTATAGTAGTCTTTATTTTCAAAGCAATCATATCATACTTTAAGGATTCTGACTGGGATACCTCTTATACATCCTGTAATTTTGATTATTTATTTATACTCTCTATATATAGTTGTTTTCTTTACTATTGATTATTAGAAGCTTGGATTTCTATAGATTTACTTTAATGTTATTAATGGAAAAGAATTGTTTGGCAATATTTATAATACTTTTAAGTGCTGCTTTGTGATTACAATTCAAGTTGTATTATCTATATATATGCTGGCAGCAATATTTATAGATATTGAGGGCCACTCTTGATCTAGGTACTTGAAAGTCTTGATTGATAGTTAGTATTCTTTATGTTTGTTACTAATTATTGTGAAGAGGGTTCATAAAATTCTTCATATTAAGGGGGATATAGTGTTATCTTGATCTATCCTATCTTTAACTGAGACAAGTCAGTTGGGCTATAACATATTAGAGCTATATTTTGTTTATTATAAAAGATTCTGTTGAGAATCTTAATAATTTTCTCAGAAATTTTTAAATACTGAAGTGTCTTTTTTAGTATTGTAATGTTTGCTGAATAGTAAGCTTTATATATTCCTTGACTAAAGATCCAAGCTTTTTGATTTATTTTTGACATGTTTTATAATATTTCTCAAAATATGTATAGGTTCTTGTGTATTATTTCCTAGTATTACTGCTTAGTTTAGGTTTGATAGTATTAGATATTCCTTAAAAACTCTAGCTAGATAGTTGATTATGATCCTAGTGATAACTTTCCTTTCAATATTCAAGAAAGTAATTGGTTTTATTATATTGTAATTGATCTTTCCATTTTTGGGTTTTGATATTGGATATATGGTTCTTTTTTTATACCCTCTGGGGATTATGCCTTATTGCAGGACATTATTAAAAATTTCTTTTGGTTTTTTTATATTATTTTCCTTTATATGTTTGTAAATACTGTATGGAATTTAATTTCTACTTAGTGTTAATTTATTGTTCCAGCTTCAGATCATTGTTACTAATTCCTCAATTGTAATCTTGAAAAATACATTTAAGTATTAGCTACTTTTGATAGAGTATTTGACTTTATATTCTTGTTACCAGTGTGGATAATTTATTAATAGTACCATATTTCAAAGTGATATTCAGTTAAAAAGGTATTGTTTAATTACTTCTTTAATCTTATTTGGTTCTATAATAATTTGTATATCCTTATCTTGCTGGATGATCTTATCAAGATAAATATGGTATACTGGTCTGTTCAGGATAATATTGCTTATAGCTTTTGTTATTTTCTAATAAGACTTGGTGACTTATTGTTTTTTGTGATATGACTTTAGTTTCTTTAGACTTTATAATATATTTTGTGGTATTTTTGTATGTTTAATATAGAATTTAATAATTTGTCTCCACTTTAGCATATTTGTCATATTAGTTTAATTTGGTAAATCTGACAAATTTGGTTACTTTGATAACTATAATTATAAATAATTAATATTCAAATATGCATATAAAGGCCAGCTGTCTAAAGCAGTGGACCCAAGGTTTTAACTAATAAATTCTCTTATTATTGACATTATATATCTCTAACAAATCTTCAAATTAAATCAAATCATCTAAAGCCTCTTTAAACATGTTTGTGTAACCTCTATTATCCTTGAATTATCAACTCTAATATACCATGACCAAGGTATTCTCCCTCAACTTATAGTGGATTAATGCTATAATCGTTTTATTTATCTATATGATTTTGAGGTTATTGAATAGCTTGACAATATATTTTATTTATTAAGCAAAAATTTTTATAAGATTAAAAACAACTAATATATATTACAGTTTATTTAAAATTGTAGCTATATACAAAACATTTTATTTTATTAGATTAACTAAATTTTTATAATAAATAAATTTATTTCTAATAATAAGCTCTACACATGATAAAAATTTGTGTTATTATCAAACAACTATTTGCTAACAAAATGATATTTTCTTTTTATAAAAATTATGAATCAAAACATAATAGTTTCATTAAAATTTAACAATGATTGCATTAAAGATAGAATTCATTAAAATATATATTTACTCGTTATATTAAAGACAATTTGATAATAAAATAAAAAGATTATAAAAACGATTATAAATTAATAATTATAATTTAAAATTTTGGTAGTTTATTAATAATAATTACATATATTTTATCAGATAGATTTTTATGCATTAGATAAAAACTTATAAAATCAATAACAAGTAATCCAAATATAATAAAGAATATTACTCGATAGCATATGGTTTATTAACCATTAAATTTAAACCAATTAAAACGAAAGTCAGAATTTAAGAAAATTTGAGTATAGATATGAGTTTAAAAGTCAATAAAAAAAGGTCAATTAAAATTTGCAAAATTTTCATAGTACTGGGGTATAAAGAAGAAATATATATGATCCAAAAATTATAATAAAGTTCTTATTGATAATTATCTATTAGAATTTATCTAGCAATAAAGGAATATGGATAATTTATAAAAATAATTTCTATATGCCAACTTTTTATGTTTAAAAAACCCCCCGTTTATCGAATTTTCTTTATTAAATAAACGGGGACCTGAAAACAATGATTGTAACTATTTTCAATTAATCTTCAATAACACACAATTTCCTTTACGCATTGAGAGTTGACCGTAATTATGTTATTTCCACTCAGGTTAGGTTATGGTCGGTCAGGTATGACGACGAGATCATATACAGTATGTGTCGTCATTCGAGTGAAGATTATTTCCCAAGTTGACCTCATTGCGTGTTTGACGGCTGAATGCATTTTGCGGAGTTGCAACTCCGTCTATTTCTTATATCTTAATTGTGGTCACAATTTTCAGCCTGAACTGCACGAAAAAAAAATGTCAAGAAAGAAAGAAAAAAGAGTAAGCAGCTCCTCAACCAACAGCAATATAAGCATTTGGTCAATTGAAAGTGCTTCCTCAACCAACAGTAGTAAACCCCTTGGTTTTCATGGTACAAGTCATAACTACGTAGATTCTATTATTAGGGATGGTTTCAAAAAACAGCCTCAAACAGGACTCCGTCCACATGAGAAGGGCCTTTATACATCTCCCGATCCGACGGTTGCTAGTGGATATGGAGCTACTCAAGATGGATACAGAGCAAAGCCTGGTGTGGTTCTAGCCGTATCGATTCCGAGCGAAACACCACATGTTATTACCGGTACGTCTATGGCAAATCGGAGAAGAATAAAAAAAGAAACCAAAGTTATGAATGATAAATTTGGTGAAGGGAGTTACTCTATAACTGGTCCACAATCTTTTCAAAATCGTGCACCAGAGACCATCACCCAATTTCCTATTGCGAGCAAGGCAAAGTCAAAAAAATTAGCAAAACAACCAACACTCGACACTATGGGTAATTTTGAACCGGGAAGTGATATTCGGCAAAAACATCAAGTTAAATATACTCACGAAGTGGTATCAGTTGAAAAAATCCATCGCAATCCTGTGCCAGAGAAAGCGATCATCGCAAAATTTCAGAACATCAGTCTCAAGAGTGCAAAGCCAGAAATTAAAAAGATTCAAAAAAAGAAAAAAATTACTTCATCAAACTCGTAGCTTTATTTCTTTATGATCAATAACGCGTAGTATAAACAATCCTGTCGATAAATATTAGTATACTATATCCAGTTGCATGTTATATCCGCTAAATTCCAAATTTCACAGTTTGTTTGTAGACACTTTTTACAGAACATGTGGCACTCACTTTGAGAGTTTCGAGCCTTTTCGTCTCTTTCCTGATTAATTTTTATATTTTTTCCATAAGTTACTTGAATAAAAAGGTCAAATTCTAAGGGAAAAAATAAACCTTTCCTATAATATACCTTTGATACAGTATACTGTATATTCTATTCTTATTTACATTACATAGTTACCTATCCTCGCTACATTTGTACTGATTTCTAACTTTGATATATGCTATATATATGGTATACTCGATACTTACCTTTGATATATGCTACAGTATATAAGAATGGATATCTATAGATAAAAAATAAAAACTAAGAACTTGTGACAGTTGTGACAGATATCGAGAACAATTTCTTTTGAGTTCAGACTCCAAAGAACCCAGATTTCTACCGATTTTACTTGAGACGAACTCATGGCAACTTGTGACACCTGAATGGACCATGCCTATATACCTGCTCGCTCAATATGTATTTTTTCAAGCGCCTCCGTTTTTGTACTACGTATCTTTTCTCGCTTTTCCCGGTAGTATTGTTTCTTTTTTTTCTTTCTATCAAGAATATCGCGGGTATTATACTTAGTATAACGTGACTTATTGATTCTTTGCAAGGAACACGCGTAGGAGAATTCTCGTAAACTTGACATCCCTTTTGATGATAGCATCCTCGGTTACAAACTTCTCCAGTTCAAATGATATAGGAACAATGGATAAATATATATTTACAATATAACTGCCTTGTAATGTCTAATAATA
>CAJVPT010000564.1:0-28229 GCA_910592055.1 Acaulospora colombiana | reverse complement strand
TTTCTCTTTTTAAAAGAAAACATTTATATAGTAGAAGTTAGTAATTTTTGTAAAACTTACCTCTTCTGTACTCTGTACAGAGTTCTTGAACTTGTTTTTGTAAGTTGTTTAGTTGTAAAGGTGGTTTCACTTGGTTTCTCTTGTTTTTTTTGCTGGTTTCTCTTTTCTCAAAAAATTACCAAAAAAGGAAATTTTCTGAAAATTTGGGGATCAGCGGAAAGAGTTTTTTTTCTAATTCACAATTATTAATTATATAATAATATATTAAAAATATATATATATATACTTAAACTTTTAATCTATAATGCCTCAACAATTATCACTTGAAAAATGTATACGTATAAGTGTTTTGATTGAAGAAGATTATGTAAGTCACCAAATTGCTTCTTATGAAAAAGTTGCACATTCAATTATTATTAGACTACATCAAAAAATAAATTAACAGGTAGTTTATAGAATAGACTCAAATAAGGATAACTATGATACTTTTCTAAAAGATTTGAAAGAAGAATTGTATACTATATCTTAACTTATGAATGTTTTACAGCTGTTAATATTTAAAAAAAACTTAAAACTGAAAAAAAAGTTGATGTTTCAGCTAAAACTATATGTTGAATACTTAAAAAAAATGGATTTAAGTCAAAAGTTAAGAGTAAAAAACTATTTCTTAAAAAAAAATATTCAAAAGTGATTAAAATTTGCTAAACAATATAAAAATTAGATTATAAAAGATTAAAAAAAAGTAGTTTGGTCTGATGAATGTAAATTTATGCTATATGATTCAAATGATAAATAATATTGTTAAAAAAAATCTAATAAGTTTTTAAATAAATAATATATTAAACCAACAGTTAAATTTAATGATGGAATATAATGGTTTAGGATTGTTTTTATTCTTAAGAAATTGAAAATCTTTGTCATATTAGTGAAAAAATGATTTATGTCATTAATATGCTAAATTATTTAGTTTTTGATAAATGTTATATAAGTGACATAATGTCAAATAAATATTTTTTGACTAGTGTAATCTATAGAAATAACCTTAGGCAATAATTTTATTGATTAAGAAGTATTCAAATTAATAAAGGAGTAAAATATTATTTCAAGTTATATCTAGAAAAACAATTTTTGATAATGGGTGAGTCAATATTTGAAAGTCAAATAATTTATAGATATTATATATTTATATAATAAAAACAAACTGATCTGTAGATCAATAGTATAGTAGTAGTACATCCAGGTTTTCAAATACTGTTTCTAGATTCAATATTACTGTAAGACAGTATTATTTAAGCTCAAGTAATACAAAAAGATCCTATTTATCTTATTATAATAATCATTATTATCTCTAATCAAAAGATCTCATCCAATCACAGAATAATCAAAGATTATATAATATTTCAATTAGTTTTAGTGTTAACATTATCTCATTATAAGATAGATTTTATTAAGCTTCTATAAATAGGTTGAATATTTGTATACTATAAAAAAAGAAATCAATAAAGCCTAGATATGTTAGTTAGAAGAAAGTTTTTATTAAAATCAATATTTATTTAAGACTTTATATGATCATCCTATAAGAAAACTATAATAAGTTATATAAAAAAGATTATTAATAAAACAAGGCAACTTCTAAAACTCCATGAAATATACTGTAATAGATACTATAAAAACAATATCTGATAAAATAAGATATGAAATAGATCTTATATTATAGATCCAGGATTTATAAAAATAAAAGATATAAAAGGATAATACAGATATATAGTAAGTAGTAGATAATAAGGTTTCTTTTAGCAATAAGTTACATGAGTAGAGCCATCTGCAAATGGATTCAATGATAACTTAGTTTATTGAAATAGATCTATATAGATATTTCTAATGTATATAAAATAGCTTTATATATGTAAGATTTCCCTATACATGATTGCAAATCATATCTTTATTATAATTAAGCTTCATTATTTTTTAATAATAAATACAAGTCATATTTACATAACTATAAATTAAAATAAATAAATGATATAATTACTAGTACTCTATAGATCAGATTATAAAATTCTAAATCAAATTCTTCACAAGACAAAAATTCTAATCCTAATATTGATCTATATCTATTGGTTCAACTATATATAACTGATGTTTTTAAGTATAGCCTATTACAAATTAAGTTTCAATAAGTCTTATTATTATTATTATTTTTTTTTTTTTTAAACACTGGCTCAGCCTTGTTTTATTTGTATATTTGCAACTAAATTATATAGGAAGGCTATCCTAGAACTTACTACCTGTTTTTTACCAAATAAAACTCAATAGAAAATTCTCTTTATGGAAGTACTCACCTTGCAGCTTGTTGCCACCCCTTGTGAGGAGACTAACTTGCCAAGGCTGGACTAGTGCTAAAATAAATTTCAAATATAAAGGAGTTGTCTATAATATTTGTAAGCCACTGATCCATAAAGTTATTGACCAATCTGATGTATTAATCTTTTATGTATTTTTCTCTCGAGTTAAATAATGGATCTTTCTTTTGGAACTCATATTTTGCTTGTTTCTCTTTCTTTTTTGTAATGCTTATAGTGGCCTTCCACTTATGAAATGTTTCATATCTTTCTGTCCAGGTCCATGTTTTTTATTAATTATATGCCCATGCCTGCTCAAGTGTAAGTAGTATACATTATAAATCTGTTCGCTTATATATTATACATAATAAACTAGTGTGTTACATATATCAACAATTATTGTACATATAATATTTATAGTAGATCTATCCATATATGAGTAGCTATATATATAGTATATTCTATATAATGCTATGTACCAATACTACCTATTCGGAAAGATATATGAATCTATCTTAATTTTTTCCAAAACAATTTTTTCTTAAAAGTATTCTAATTATTAGATCATCGATTACAGTATCCTGAACCCTGATTCGTTCAATTCTTCAGAGTGATCTGTGGCTTTGTTGCCTTTTACCAAGGTCTCCTAATAGTAAAGTCTGTAAAAACTAGTACAACAATGCATTTTGCTTTGAGAGATATAATACTGGTCTAGAGTCTACTCTTCTTATTACCATTGGATAATATAGTCATATCAGGAATAATCCTACTTGATCTCAGATGTTCGACCAATCACAATCTTCATATAGACCAGTTGCTATCTTCAGAAACATTAGTTAATTTATAGTTAGGTCAATGGATACAAATTCTACTTGCTTTACTGTCAGGGGAATTACATTAGCCTCCTTGAAGATTTGAACCTGTATTTTGTGATCTAACCTACAGAGTACTAATCACTGTACTATATACCCATAGGTTATAAGTCTTTTTAAAGATTATAATCAGGTTACTATTCAAAATCAAGTAGAATTATTCTTTATAGAACTATATTATTACTTTTCAGTAATAAGAAGAGCAGATTCCTAAATTAGTTGTATGCCATTGAGGAATAATTAATTGAAAATCTTTTAAAAACTATTAGAAAGACAACTCTTGAATTAAATTTCAAGACTTCAAGTATATAACTATATTTGACTTATAAACTTGATAATTAGAAAATCTTAGTGGAAAGAAAATTTGCTAATCCCTCTAAAAAATCAAAACCCGAATTTAGGATAAAAAAATTTGATAACCTGATAATTATATTACTTTTAATAAAAGTGGTTTAGAAAAAATTAAGAAGAAATTACATAGTTTTTCAATAAGGTAGTATTATATATAGCTGATAAGATATAAATAACTATTTATAGATAAAGATGAGTCCCAAAAAAGGGAAACAGTGACAAAAGTCAAATGTCCCTTACTAAAATTTTTAAATTAATAACTATAAAAAAACTATCCATAGTCATTCTCTATAATTCCAATAGACCTGTGGGTCTATAGCACAGTGATAGTGCTTTCAGGTCACAATCACAAGGTTCATAGTTCAATAACATATGAGGGCCAAGTGAAAAATATCATATCACAATAAATTTAGTACTCTATTGGATAACAATAAATGTCATTGGGCGTAGATCTGATTATCTTATCGATAGCCGAAATGGAAGAATCTGCTGCTACACAGTATCACTTGTAGCTGATCTTTATCAGATCAGGCCGGTCTACAGGTGTTGTGAGATGAGCACTATCTTATTATTATCCTGATAAGGTGGAGGAGGACAGGGTTAATCTTGTGGTTAACTGAAATAAAGACTGGATTGACGCCAGGTTGCTTGACTATTTTACTGACCGCAAAAAATTGCCGCAAGTTAAGAAGGTTGAAGTTTTACAGAGATTAAACATTGTATTGATGAGATGTATAAAAGCATGACCAAAATATGATAAGGCTTATCATCAAGAGACCTTGGTAGGAGAAGGAATTCGCGAACCATGCCAAAGTCCCAAATCTGGGAACAGGCTAGAGCAAATGCAATGGTCTGATAACTATATTACTTTATAAAATTGTTCTAAAAATAATTAAGAGAGCATCGTGTAGTTTTCCTTAATGGATTAGTTAATATATATAGTATATAATACATTTACTATGTATAAGTCATCATATGTACAACATTATTTCGAAGTAAATAAAAACCACAACAAAAAGATGACCTACCCAACCAAGGTCAAATAATGTTGAATCAAGATTCATGATGAAAAAATGCAGAGGTGGACACTGGGAGAAGAAATTCAGAAACAATCACTAAGATAACCAATTCAATAGAAGAAGCAATTTGCTACAAAGTAACCAAGAGAAACCCTTGAAAGACCATATTTGAAGAGTAGTTAAAAATAGTTAAATGGAAGATGAAAATCGAACGTGATGCACCATTCAACTGCTAGAATCTCATATCAAATTATAGGTTTGGATAATAATTGATAACTCTAGCAGTCTAAATATGGTAAGATGTTCACATCAGAACACAAAAACAAGTTTTAATACCCTGCAATGGTAACAAAACCCCAGCCCTTTGATAAAGAAATAATACAAGTCTGTGATGGATCCCTACAAACATTACTGCCTGGGCAGAGCAGGGTGTACTGATATAATGATACCTTGCAGGTAAAATTAAGTTGAGTTTATAGATACGAAGGTTAAATAGCATTAAAATCAGTTACACAAATTGCTCATGTATTCATATGTACTGTCTAATCTTAACTCTAATAAACTTTGTCAGTTACAACTTTAAAAAAAAAAAAAAATAAATAAAAATAATTCAAATCATTAATTTATAGTATTTCCTGAATTTTGTTCCTATTAAAGTAAAAAGCTATAAATTTTGTCTCTCAAAAAGGGACATAAGTAATTTGCAAAATTTTATATGCTAAATATTTTAAGGACCCATTATTACTCACAGGTATAGATTACTAATATAAGCAGATATATGTATAAGTATTTATTAATACATACGTATTAGATCTATATATAAAAAGTAATATAAGTTTTGAGAAAAAAACTCTTTCAGCTGATTCTCTGATTGCACACAAAAAAATGTTTACAAGAAGTTTTATACTTCTTTGTTAATAAAATCTTTATATTTTCATTAAAACAATTTGAAACTTGTCTTCACTTATAGTATCCTTTCTATTATTCTTTACTTGATTATAAATTTTTTTAAATAAAAACTTGGGCCTCTAATAATTATAGATCTCTAAAGTATTTAGCATATAAAATTTTACAGATCACTTACTTCCTTTTTTGATAAACAAAATTCATAGCTTTTCATTTTAATAAGAACAAAAGTCTGAAAATACTATAAATCAATAAATTGAATAATGGAAAACAATTGTAAGTAGTTTTTATTATTATTAATTTAAAAATTTTAATATTTTCTAGTAAAGAACATTCGACTTTTGTTCCTGCTTCCCTCTTTAGGAACCCATCTTTAGTCTCTAGTGGCCTAAAAAGACTCAAGTACATACTTTCTCTACTAAGGGCAAAAAAGTTCTAAGAAATAAAAGGACTGACAAGTGAAATATAACCTTATAAAGTTGAAAGTGACAAGAAATAAAGATTTTATTAATAAGGGAAAACTTATTATTCACCTTCTTATATAATGTCTTATACTCTCTTAAAGTGTTTACTGCTTTTTATAATTTTCTTGAAGGATTTTGTCTACCTCAGCTTGACCCTGAATTTTTGATAACACAACATCACCTGGCATCTGATTGGTTGACATGAAACATGTCAGTAGCTGAATGTAAACAAGTCCTTACTGGTCACCTCATGTGTTCTAATAATGTCATGAAAAAGTTAATTGATACCTTGTATTCATTCACTTCTCCAATTAGGTTAATCTATAGATCAAGTTCTATAAAATAAATAAGATATGAGCAACAAGTCCTTAGGTGATAAAAAGTTGCTATTTGTTTAAGCTAAGATCTTTCTCTTCTATTATTCTGATTAGGCAAAGTTCAAGATTAAAATCTTTTTTTTATTTTAGTCAGATAATAAGATTAAATAGTCTCTAGTTCATACTAAACCCCAACCCTTTGGTTATAATTGAGAATACATTTCCCCAGAAATTATTGAATGATATTATAATCAACAAGGTCTCTATTACTTTTAAGACTCTCTCATTATTATAAGGTAAAAGAATTATTAGGAAATCTGGCCTTTTAAATAATAGAAAATATACTGTATATCAGTAAAATTTCTTTAATTAGGTGTGACTGTTGAAAAGTATCATACTGAAACAATATGATCCAGTTTCTACTAAGTTACATAAGAACCTGGAGTTTATTGTAAGTTATCTTTCTATTACAAGTGGATAAAAAATTACTGTTCAAAGAAGAATGGAACCAAGTATGTTCTAGAAATAAAGACTTCCACTAAGCAATAAGTCTTCTCAGATAGTATACAAAAAGGAAATCAAGATTAAAAATGAATAAGTTCCTAAGATAATTAGAAAAATAAAGAATATCTCAATTAGGTATTTCTTATTGAGAAGCAAGTTTTTGGAGGAAGTTAGAAATCTTTTTTTCAATTTTTTTCTTTTTATTTTCTTATTGTCTATTTAGACATTTTTTGATATCTCTCTTTCCCTTTTTTTCAATCTATTTTTTTGTAGTTTCCTGTATTTTAGTGACTTGATAAGATATATGACAGTGATAACCTATTGATAATAATATAGTAGACTAGGAGAATTTTTATTCAAAGACATTGTGAAGTAAAATATTGTTCTCAAGGTTAAACTTAAAGATTTTTATACTTATAATAAGTTAGTTAGATTAAAATAATAGTTTAGCTATAATATTTATTATACTGCTCAAATAAAAATGTATTTAAGTTTTTAATTGATTAATAAACTAATAATTTAGTTTGACTATGGGTACTCAAAAAAAAAAAAAGTAATATAAGTTCAAAGCTAAAGCAAATTGCTATATAAATGTATAGATAATATTACTAATAAAAATTATAGCAATGATTTCATGAATCAATGAATTACAAACTTAATAAATAACTTTTAAGGAGTCATATAAATAGTTAGATTTTTATATAGATCTATGGGTTAATAGTACAATGGTTAATATTTAATAGATCAAATTACTAAATACAAATTCAAATTCTATAGAAGATATTAATATTTATCTATTGATCTAACTGTATATAGTATATCTGATATTTCTAGATATAGCTATTTATCAGTAGGGAAGAAACTTGTTAATCAAATAAATAGTATATATAAAGATTGTAATTGAATTAATCTTCGAAATTAAAGTTAGGACAATTCTGATTTAATAACTTTGTATATAAAAAGTAATAAAAAAAGTATCTTTGAGGATCGCACATAAGTACTAAGTAATACAAGGTCTTCTATTTTAACTATTGAGAGATTTTTGTGAAAGGAAAAACTTGTGGATCACTTTAAAGAATCAAAATACTAAATCCAGGATAAAGAAAATTCAATAGCTTGATAACTAGCTTGCTTTTAATAAAATTATACTAGGAATAATAAAAAAAAAATTATACAGCTTTTCAATAAAGTAATATATATATAATATGATCTATATAAACTAGCTAATATAGATAGGTTATTAAAAATAATTGATGTATATAGTACTTACTATATTTAGTATATATAGGATATAACAGAGTAAATATACAAGAAAAGTATATAAATATACTGTACTATTACTGAGTATGACTTATAAATATATAATTATATACCCTATAAGAGTTAAATATAAATTAAAATTTATTAAAAAAAAAAAACTCTATCCACATTTTTTCAAAAAAATTTTCTTTTTTGATAATTTTCTTAAAAAACTCACAAAAACTCTTTTATATAAAAAAAAGTCTCAGAGAACATAACTATATATTTCTAGGTAACAAAATTCATATGATAACAATAGGAAAATAGTTTCACTCAGCTTAAAAGACAGATATCCCTAGATCATTTTTGCTTTTAGAAAGGAGAAAAATCAAAAACAAGCTGATTCACGATAGGTTTATTGAGATCCAACCTCAACTTCACAAAGCTCTTAGTCAGGTCAGTGCAGGTTAATACCTTTCTAGACACTAAGAGAAGTCTCTGAAGCAATAGATTATACTGATAAATTAATGCAATCTCAAAACTAACTGAAATCCAGAGAATGTCCAAGTCTCTTTGATCAAACAACTAAAGGATCACAACAATACAACAACTTTAAATCAATTAATTCACATCATGCAACTACAAATACATTAATTTTTCATCTGGTTAATATGTATCAAAGCAAGCTGATCAATCTATAACAAAACAATAGGATATGATAGATCAAAAAACTAGAATGGGTGTGATCAATCAGCATATGTTATCTAAAGCAAGATCAACAGTTGATCATAGCCAGTTATGTGTAATAATAAGTTCCTAAAGTATTTAGTATATAAAATTTCACAGATCATTTATGTCCCTTTTTGAGGAACAAAATTCATAGCTCTTTACTTTAATAGGGACAAAAATCTGGAAATATTATAAATCAATGATTTAAATCATGAAAAACAATTGTGAATAGTTTTTTTATAGTTGTTAATTTAAAAATTTTAATGTTTCCTAGTAAGGGACATTTGATTTTTGTCCCTATCTCCCTTTTTAGGAACCCATCTTTAATTACATATTAATAAACAAATACTAGATATGTAAACACATAGAAGCTACATGTCATAGACTTTCTAATATCAATATAGCAACTTATTGCCATATATGCTAAATGAAAAAATAATAAATAATAGTATTTATTCAATTACATATTTAAAAAGACACTTATATAATAACAATACGTATTAAAATTTTTTGTATATCATGTAACAATATGTTAACGAAAGAACAAACAATAATCAAGATCTTAGAAAGAAGAGAAAAAAAGCTATTGAAAGTATTAGAAAGATAGCTTCCTATCAAGATTTTTAGCAAAAACTTTGAGAAACAAGATGTTTCCTTAATATTAGATAATATTATTGTCAATCTATTAAGAATAGATCCATTGGTAATAACAAAAAAATATATATTGTGGCAATATATTCTCACTCTTTGGAAAAAGGGACAAGATAAAAAGGAAGATTTGAAAGCATATATGTTAAAAGGAAAGATATATAATATGTTGACAAGCAAGCCAGTAATACAGGCATCAAGCTCTAATCAAATTGAAGTCTCTATAATAGAAAGCACACTCAATAAAAGTTCAGCTAACTTCCATAGAACTTGAAGAAGCATATTTCATTAAAAAAGTCATAATGGAGGATAGAGAAGTAATGGAACAAATAAAAATGGAAGTGTTAAAAAAAACCATGCAGGGAAGCTGTATTACAGATAGCATATCTTATAATACAAGAATAAGAGTTCAAGGAATAACAGTAAATCCATTCTTTGTAAAACAATAGGGATCAATTAAGGTGAGGGTACTCCAAGCCATGTTGTCAGGAGAAAATAAAGAAAAGAGAATTATGTATTTCAAAGGAGTTCTAAAAATACCTAAGCAAGTGAATCTCTTCAAAACAGAATTTATCAATGGCAACCATTGGATTATATTTGGTTTTGATGAAAAAGAAGATGCAACAAGATATCTGGAGGCTGCTAATAAGCTAAGAACTTTACACTTAGAAGAATGGACAAAGATATGAGTATATGCCCAGCCTTCCAAAGATATGCCCTAAACAAAAAGTTCTTCAAGCCAGAAGCTTTTCATTAGCTAAAAATAGATCAAAATATATTACATTGATAGATATAGATCACAAGCTTGGCAAATGTGTGATTAGACAAACAATAGAAGAATTTAGAAAGATTATTAATATTCATGAATATAGAACATCTTTTCATTAAAAATGGTTCAAAGTTCACCTTTATGTTCACCAATAATATATCAACTTGGACAAAAAATGGATTATCAAGATAAAATCTAATCAAGTATGGTCTGTGATAGCCTACAAGAAACAAGATGATCAAGAAATTACTCAAATTCTAAAAGAAAGAAAGAGATACTCCTTGAGACTTTATAGAGTTGATAAATTATCTACAAAATCTATAGAAGAAGCCTTAAACTATACAAAACTAAGGCCTTTTATATATCAAAAAACAAGATCACTTTGATATTAGAAACTATGCAGTAGTGTACTTTGCGAGTGAAAAAAATCTAAAAAAGGTATTTCAACATCAAATAAAGATCAAAAATCAAGAACTAGGATGAAGTGCAAAGAATTATTATTATTACAAGGTGTCAGTTGATCTGGCTAGATCAGGCAATATATATATAATGATTAAAAAAGCAAGGGAACAAGATTGTAAAAGCTAGAATAGAGCAAGTGGAGACAGAGAAAATAATGAAGATATCATAGTAACTGAAAAAGAAGCTATATCAGCAGTAAGACTCAAAAGAAACAATAGTCAGTCAGAAAACAGAAGAAGTACAATGAGATCTATATTACCAATAACTGGTAGCAATAGAAAGCCATTAGGGAGGTAGAAATACTAGGAAACAAATCAAGTTCTGTATTAGGCTTTATAATATTCCTCAGAAGCAGATAATGAAGTTTCGAATATCAGGTGACATTAAAGGCAAACAACAAGATGGGAAACAAGAAGTTTAAAATCAACTGTAAAACAAGAGTCAGAGATAGCCCAGCTAAGCAAAATATTAGAGAAGCTTAGTAAATGACTAGACAAACTAGAAAAAAGTTCACTCAAAAAAAGGACCAACCATTCCTAAAAAGGGTACACCAGTCTAATCACAGAAAAAAAAATAATGTCAGCTTACTATTTTCAAGTCAAAAATGCAAAACAAAAGCAAAGCATGATAAATAAAAAAGAACAATAGTAGATAACAATAGAGTGATCAAGATCTTGATACTTTTTTGCAAATAGAAAAAGATAAATTTCTAGAGAGAAATGGAGAAGATCAACAAGTAGAAAAAACAAAAGAGAAAGATATATAGAAAAGAGTAATTAGAATAGGAACACATAATATTAGAGGTATTACTGATAGTACAAACCAGTATAGTCTTATAGAAGAAATGCAGAAATAAGATATTGGAATAATAGGATTATATAAAACAAAACTAATTAATATAAAAGCAAAATAGGACTTTCATAAACAAATGATTTTCAAGTATTTTCATAGTATCAATAAAGACACTCCATATGATACAAGAGTTAGTCTCTTAATAAGAAAAGATCTGAAAAGAAAAATAGCTTTAGTAGAAGAGGCATAAGGATACATGATAGCAATTAACATATTCATGAAATTAAACAAGATGTGTATTTTTCAGATCTATATTTCCTCAGATAAACGACGAAGCATAAAGGGGTAGAAGAGAGTACAAAGTTTCATTAAAAAAAAAAACAGATAAGGCTTTCATATAATAGTAATGGAAGATTTTAATGCTGTATACAATCCTGTAGGACATGAATATTTAGAGCTAAATTTAAACTATTTTGCAGCCAGAAATTCTGCAATTCAACTTTTTAGATGAATAGTTCTCCCTTAATATATAGGCTATATAGGAAAGAAAAAATAAAACTTCAACAAGATGGAATATTACTAGCAGTAGTCAATTGATTATATATAGATATTCCAAAGCCTTACAAACTATTCAATACTCAGATTTGACTACCAAAGTATAAAGGAAACAACAGAAAGTAATTATACTATGCTAGTACTAACAATGCATGATGCTAATTTTTTCACGAGAGATATCAAAAACAAGCCTCTCATAAAGAGTGAACAAAGAATTAATATAAAGGGGTCAACACCTGAGCAATAGAAGACATTCAATAAAAGCCTGAATCACAAACTCAGAATGACAATAAATTCATTGTTTAAAGAAGAACCTGAAAATGATAAAAAAGAAGCTCAAGTAAACAATATTTGAAAGATATTCAAAGCACAAATATGCATAGTAGCATATAATAAGCTTAAGATCAAGAAGCTAGCTGCTTTCCAAGAAAAACATCATAGCATAGACCAGAATTTATTAAGTATCGGAGGGCCTTTCAACTATTTGCACTCTTTAAGAAAGCAGAAAGTATACATGATTCAATCAAATTGCAAACCCTTAGTATAATAATTGAAAAACACAACATTACCTTCAGTTCTAATCACCAGATCAAAAACTATTGCATCCAATATAATATTTCTCAAATTCTATGGAAGCTATTAAAAAAGGATATATAGGATGCAATAAAAGGTCTAAAACTTGCTTGTTAGAATACATAGACAAAAAAAACAAAGGATGCTATTAAAAGAGCCTTATAACAGAGATGTGATGACTTACGTAACAATCAAAGAAGAATTATAAACTCCTTGACTAATAGAGTGTGAGTCAAAATAATACTGGATAGAATCAAGATTAAAGATAAAAAAAAGGAATATATAACTACTAAGAAGGGAGAAATCGAAAGAGAAATAAGAAGATATTATCATAAGGCATTCAAAAAATGAAATGTCAATTTTGACAGCTTTATAGAAGATTGAAAAAAAGAATACAATCCTAAAGACTATATTAATAAAAGGTGATATAAAGACCTATTAGAGCCAATCTTACAAAAAGAACTACATGAAACACTTCAAGAACTTCTCAATAATAAAGTCCTAGGGAGATTACAAATCAGTTATGAAATGCTAAAAAGACTGAGTCAAGAAGAAAAAGAATATTTTAGAAAGATGCTTAACTATTTTCTAAGGTGGAAAGTTACTTCAATAGAATGAAAGCAAAGTCATATATACTCCATAGCAAAGCCAAAACCATGGCAATGTAAACTCTTCAACATCAGATCAATAGTATTGCTGGAGTTTACACAAAAATGCTTTACCAAAATCCTTATAAATAGATTGGGAAATATCTGCAAGATCAACAATATTCTAAGAGGATCTAATTATGTAGGATTATCAGGAGAAAATATAGTAGAACTGATTCAAATTCTCAATAACATTTGTGAGGAAGCAAGAGAAAATAAAAAGGAGTTATAGATACTTTTTCAAGATATAGCAAAAGCATATGATACTATTAGCTTGAATATGTTAATTAAGGCAATAAATAGAATCAAGATACCAGAAGGTTTTATCCAAATCATAATGATTCTATTTCAAAATCAAGAATTTAGAATTATATTTGAGAAAGATCTAACTGAAATAATTACAGCAGGAGATGAGATTGATTGAAGAGAAACCATCTTATCACTAATATGGAGGATATTCTATGACCCTTTATTGTGCAAGATTCAAAATGATGAAACAAAAGGCTACAAAAATGTCAATGACTTGAGATCACAATTTAAAGAAAAATACTGAAAGAAAGCTAAAGTCAAGATATACAGCTATCACATTTATGGATGATACAATATGGATAGCAAGATCTAAAGAGAATATGAAAAAGATTTTGGAAGAAGCAAGAATCTTTTATAGGACAAATGATTTATAGATTAATAGTAGCAAATTAGTATTAATTACTATTAACAATCCTAACCAATATCCAGAAGAGGTCCAAGTAGAAGTTAACAGAGAAGTAGTTAGAGAACTGGATAGAGCTGAACAGACAAAATTCCTAGGGATCTGAACAAGTAACCAGAAATCAACTATTGAGCTTAAAGAATAAATGTTTAAAAAAATCAACATGGTTATAAGTCTCTAAAGAACAAAAAGTAAATCGATAAACAAGCACTTTATATTCTAAATAAAGTCTTAATACTTATAATCGAATTCAGAATGTAGCATAGTGTACTATCCTGACAAATATGTAATATCCTAGCAATGGTATATAGAAAGTTGTTCAAAAATAAGGCCACACTATATCAATCTATACCTAATAGTATAGTACATTATCCCAGGATTTATAATTTAAAGAGTTTTTGGATGTTACAAAAGGAAAGTCAAATAATAGAATTATGCAATAGGTTAAATGACTTAGGGTTAGCCAGAATTACAACAATTATCAGGTTAAAGCAATTATAGATTAAGTATTGGAAATCTCTCAACCTACTTATATGTAACTTACTAAACCATTTTCCAGAAATGGACAACTTCACATTACAAGTACTGAAATTGATCAAAGATATAGAAATAACTTTTCATAGTTGGAAGTGAAATGATATCTTTATTTGAAGTATTGGAAGTAATCTAATTAAAGATCATTTGACAATAAATGAATATAGTAAAGCCATTCTATCACTCAAACACAATAAGTTGATGTACATGGATCAGCTTATTAACTAAGAAACTAAAGAAGTATTGAACTGGTGAATGTTTCAACTTTTACAAAAGACAAGTAAAGGGTCCATTACAGAATGGTAGTTATCAATAACAAAGGAGATACAAGGAAACAAACTAGGACAGCTCACAAGAACTTGGAAAAAAAATTGGTTAAAATAGAGTCCAGAATATCCAGTACTCAATCTTAATCTTAATAAAAGATAAAAACTATAGGTGGTTACCAAGAGCAATAATTAGCAGTGACAACTTGTTTAAAAAAAATGGATTCTAGGTAACAATAAAAGATATATTAAAATATATTATTTCAAATGTAACAGCTTCAAGAAAAACTTAAAATCAAACCTGATATGATGCCAGGGTTACTCAAAAGAGATCATGACTGAAAACTAATGCATAGTAGAAGCAAACATATATGGTTTCTTTTCTTAATACTAGGAAATCTATAAGAAGAGTCCAACTTTTAGAAATTCCTTGTTCCAAGGTAGCCCTAGAAAAATCAATAAGTAGAACAATTCATATAGACTTGGTAACTATACAATGTGATAAAAGGCAACTGAAAGAAGTCGAGATAAAAAACTGAGAGGAAAAGCTTATTAAAGATAATATTAAAGAAGGCATATACCAAACCTATTTGATTGAAATGCTCAGGTGTAACAAGAGGAATAATAGCAATAAATCAATGACCTTTTATTTAGATAGATCCCTTTTGATTATGGAAATAAAAATATGAAGATGAATGTAGCATGGATACAAATTGGAGAAGCAGGAAGAGAAAACAAGTTCCAAGCAAAGGTAGCTGATTGGTCTTTGTTCACAAGAACAGAACTAGTAGTGATAATTACTATACTACTAGTAGTACTAATTAACAACAAGGTCAAGATCCATACTAATAGTCAAGCCTATATCTCCAAATAGAAAACTATAGAAAGAGAGGATTCCAAAAAAACTTACAAAAGATGACTAAAGGAATAAAATTGTTCCTTATAGGCATGAATATTGAACCTAATAAAGAAAAAAGAATTAGATTTAAATTTTATCAAGGTTAAAGTACACTCCAATATTCAATACAATGAGAAAGCAGACATTCTAGTCAAAGAAATGTTAAAGTTTCCAACAATAGAATAGCAAGATCTGGACTCACCTAAGATTATTAGTGAAATCAAATGACAAGATATAGTGTTGGATGCTTCAATAAGACAGTTTGTTAAAAAAATTAATGCCAAAATAATGACACACCAATGAACAACTAAAAATAGAATAGACAAAAAATGAGATTATCAAATTCAAGACCAGCACAGGTACATATGGAATCTAGCTAGAGAACAAATGAATAATAGAAATACATGAAATATCTTCTTTAAAGGATTATGAAGAAAAAGCTTTCTTGTTAAGATGATTAGTGATAAGCTACTCATGTTAACAAAGCTAGTTACAAAAAGATCAGATTTATATAAGCAAGTAAAATGTTTTATATATGGATAGCAAGAAGAGACAATAGAACACTTGCTAGAATGTTTAGTATATAAAACTCAATGGCAAAAAACCTAGTAGAAGGGTATGGAAGATATGATGCAAGGTTTCAACAAACTTCTAGTAGATAGGAAAAAGGAGTCAGAAGAAAAAGAGATAAGTCTAGTAGTGGATAATAGAATAAAAAAGAGAAGAAATGGATAAGAAAATAGTTCAACTAGTAAAAAGAATCTTAAATATTGGTTGGGATATACTTAGCTTCTATATGGGACTGATTAAAAAAGATCTAATAAATAAGATAATAGACTTGAAGTATTATGAAAAAAGAATCAGTAAAGAAACAAAAAAATGAATAATGAAAATGCAAAAAAAAATACATAATCATTTCAGAAAAAAAATTTGGAATATTAGATGTGAAAAGATGATAGAGTGGGAATGAATATTAGAAATCAACAGAAATGACAAGATCAAAAGGCTGATACATTTACAGAGGCAAAAAAATAGGGTTAAGATACTAGAAAATCAGTTATATCAAGTATTATTAAAAAAAAATAATCAGAAAATACGATGCTAAAACAGGTCCTGTGAGATAGGATAAAGTATGAAATAAAATAATTGAGTTTTAATCTTTGTCAGAACTCAAAAGAGTGATCTGCAGTAGTAATCTGTAAACAATGATATTAGAAGTTAGAAGGGTATTTACTTGAACTCCTAATTGAATAATAAATTATTTCCAAAGTTGTACTTAGAAAGGTAAAACAACCAAGATGAGTAAGTTAGTTAAAGAATTAGCTTTAGCATCTCATATTATATGTACAACTTACAAATATTTAATAAAGTATACATAACTAGCCTGACAAAAAATAAAAAAAAAATTAAATTAAATTAAATTAAAATTTATTAAATAAAGGTTATGATTAATGATAGGACTCTAAAGTATTTAGCATATAAAATTTTGTAAATTTCTTATTTTTTTTTGAGAGACAAAATTTATAACTCTTCATTTTAATAGGAACAAAAGTCAGGAATTACTATAAATCAATAATTTAAATAATAAAAAATAATCGTAGATAGTTTTTTTATAGTTATTATTTTAAATTTTTAATGTTTTCTAGTGAGAGACATTTGATTTTTGTTCTTGCCTCCCTCTTTAGGAACTCATTTTTAGCTGTGACTCATCTGATTTTTGGATAAGTAGTTCTATAGGTAGACTTCTAGATAAGATAATATCAATAAATCAGATTTTTAAAACCATATCTCAAAAGAAGTTATTTCTTTTTTTTTTTTAAAGATAAGAGATATAATATTTCAGTGGATAATCTGTAGGTATTGATTTTTTTTTTTTATATTAGTCATGTTTTTCTTTTATATTTTTAGCACTAGTTTAAAAGTAATTTTAGATTAGTCTCTCTTGATTTGAAGTAGTAAAATACAATCTGATAAATTATTAGGTTTTAGGAAATTTAATAACACTCTTAATATTTATAATAATTTCAATGTATTTTGAATTTTATTCTATTATCGCTAATAAACATGGCTGAGCTGGCAATTAAAAAAAAAAAAAAAAGTTAGATTTATGTATTAGTGATTTGTATAGTAGAGATTCCAATTGTGATCTTTTTTTAATAAAATAAGCCAAAAATACATGATTCAAATGAACTAAATTTCTGTTGTGTAACACATTGCAAAAGCTTTTTTTTTTTGGTGCGCATTTTAGAAAATGCAACTCCGCTTTATAGTAAAAAAGAGAAGCGATGGAGCTATTTTATTCTGACTCTGGGCAGCCGCAAGCACCAAATAATACTGTACCAGATAAAGCCGAAAAAATTGAAGCACCGCTTTCCACACATTCAGCATCTGTACGTTGTCACTATCATATTTGTAATATGAGTTAACACAATTCTTATTTTTTTTTTTTTTTTTTATTGTAAACAAAAAGCAAGATATCCCTGAACAGTCAAGAAAGGAGCCATCGCCTTTTCCTAACATATCGAACATACCCATGCAAGATTCTCTTCAGTCTTCCAACGGTGATCGAGGTCGTCAACGTGTTCGTTCACATTCGCGTCCCCGTTCCTATTCTCGTAGTAGAACACGTAGTCGAAGTGCCACCAAGCGTTCACGTACTTCTAAAAGACATAGACGTCGTTCATTCTCCCGAAGTTCCTCAAGTCGAAGTCTTTCCAGGAGTAGAGATAGAAAGAGGAGGTACGAAAGTTTATTCGATCACACACTATAAAAAATATTGGTCGTTGTGATAAGTAGGATTGCAATTATAATCGCAGGTCAAAAAGCCCTATTCGTGATAGAAGTCGTGGAAGAAGAAGAGTTAGCCGTAGAGATGTAATTTTAAAGAAGTCGAATTATTTGAACCTTTCCACCGACCATTCCTTTGATCTATTGTTACATTTACTTGCCTGCAACAGGAACCTGATCCTAGCCACGTATTAGGAGTCTTCAATCTAAGTCTTAGAACCACAGAGAAAGACTTACAAGCTATCTTCGAACGTTACGGACGAGTTAAGCAAGTTACTATTGTTTATGATCATCGGGTAATTGATTTTCTTTTTGCTTTACAAGTAAACATTAATCTAAAATGGTCAAAACTAATGATACTAGAATTTCTTTGAATGTTACAGAGCGACCGTTCCCGTGGGTTTGGATTTGTTTACATGAATTCAGTTGAAGAGGCATCAGTTGCTAAAGAAAAAACTAACGGAATGGTATGGAATTTTAACTACCCTTTTCTTTAGAATTCATAGTAACAAATAACGTTTTGACGTCACTGTTCTCTTTGATATCAGGAAATTAATGGTCGAAATATGCGTGTAGATTATTCACTGACCCAGAGGCCGCATACGCCCACTCCGGGAGAATATATGGGAGACAGACCGCGTTATCGTGGCAACACGTACCGTCGATCTCCTTCTTTTAGCCCACAGCGTTATAGAAGGAGAACGCCTTCACGTTCCAGGAGCCGAAGCTGGTCAAGGGACAGAAGGAGATCGCGCAGTCGTAGTTATTCATATCGAAGAAGATCTTATAGTCGTTCTAGAAAATCTCGAAGCTATTCTCGTTGAATTGGTTAGTGTGAAAATATATTGTATAAAGTGAGTGGTGGGTGATGATCTTAACGAAACTCACGTCCAAATTTCACACAGCAGATTTTATCTCTTCAAGTATTCTTTGTTCTTTCATTGTGGATTATTATTTGCAAAGTTTTCACTTTATTTAGTGCTTCAGGGAACACGAAAATCAAGACTTCGAAAAAAAGAAAATCGATCCTGCATGCGAAAAGGGAAGAATAGAAAAACTTAAGTAACCACTCTATATAAATGAAGCGTTCTGGGCATCAAGTCGACACAAGATGTCAATACTTCGTTTTTTAGGAATAGGTGAAAGTCTCGACTTTTTCTTTGCTAAAATTTCTCAATTTATTGCTATTTTGTTGTCTTTTCCCTTTTCTTTTTCCTTGATTGTCGTTGCAGTAGGTATAGAAATAAATCAAATTCAATATTAATGTGGGGATTATCTGATTTCAAATTTTCACATGTTAATTTTTAAAACTTGGGTAACTACGTTTCAGACATTGAAATATGCAAGTTCATATAATGAAGATAAAGAAACAAGGAAGAAAATTATAAAAGAAGAAGGACCTCAATCCGGTCTGGGCTCACTTAAGAACATATCCACAAAAAAAAAAAAAGAAAGAAAGAAAATCAAAAAAAGAAAAACAAAAAAAAAAAAAAAAACGAAAACGAAAACAAAAAAAAACAAAAACAAATGCAATGTAATAATACTGAAATATAATGAAATCGTACTTGGTGACTACTGTGAAGCCTTGAATGAAGACTCATGAAGACGTGAAGGTTATAAGAAAATTTGAAGTTTCCGGTTCAGGCAATTGGTCCTTGCGAAAGAAAAAAGTGAAGCTTGAGATGTCTAAAATGATGTTTAACAGTGTAAAAGCCCCTTTTGTTCGCGTTTTATTTGGAAATACGAATACGTGCCACTATTGTAAATGAAATCTAAATTGATAGGAACAAAGAAGGTCCAACAATGACTTCTGAATCCGGCTTCATTAATAAACGACTTGCGAAATTTTAACTCTGACTTGCAACAAAATCGTTCGATTACATAACCTCTTTGTTAAACTCGAAATTTCTTTTCATTAACATTTTTTTATTATTTTTTTTTTTTTTTAGAATTAGGAAATTTCGACGTGTATAAATTCACACTTAGAAAATCGGACAATGAAGGTATACCTTTTGCTTAGTGTCAAATTGCGACATTTGAGATTCGTCATTAAATTTATTTATTTTTATCAATGGTACATTAAAAATAATTTATTCGCAACAAATAAAAAATTTTTCTATATCGAATGAATTACATTAGTTGATAAATAATGTCAGGCCCAAATCGAAATAATAATCTATTGTGTGATTAGGAATTCTATTAAGTTGAATTTTTTTGTTCAATAGTGACAATTGTCCGGTCTGTAGAACTTGCGCAATTTGCTTCACGTATGCTGCTGCTTGAAGCAGACATCGGTAGTTTTGTGGGTTTTCGTTGTACAGATTTTGAAAAAGAGTAAATAACTCCAGCAACAAAACCTAAAAAGAAAAAGAAATTAATAACCAGAAAAGATCGAAGGGGTTAGAGGAAAAACTTCAAATTAATTTAATTACCAACGAAGATAGCCGACACATTTCCAAAATTGACCGGATCACCGAAAAAGATCATTCCACTCGCCGCAACAGGTAACTTATTTAATGCCCCCACCATACTATAAGTTGTACTAGAAGTGACTCTAACGCACCAAGCAGAAGTATATGATATGGCAAATGCTGATATTCCCGAGAATATTATGGCCGTTATTAGAGTGCTTCGGATTTCAGTTGGACTAATACAAATGTGATTATATAAATCGCGATTAAAATTTCACCTCCGATCTTAAATGTTCTCAGAAATGCTTACAAGTTTTTTTCAAGATTGCTGACACTCCAGTCCTCAACCATTAAACTCATCACTACCAGCAAAGGAATTGACAATAAATTATTATAGTACACTGTATCAAAATCTTTAAAGCCAGTAGATCGGATGCGTTTCCTCATGGTTAAAACAAAAGCTGCTGAAGAAAGGCAATTGACACCCATCCACAAATAACCGACATCTAGTGAAACTGTGGAATTTCTGACAGCCGTGGTGCTGACATCACTCCACGCAGCTATAATAGATGACAGAACCTGAAAGCAAATTGATGTGGGAAAGTTAATGCAATATATATATTGATCACAAAGAAAAAAAGTGACCATTCAAATACCATTAACAGAAAACTAGTTATCGTCAATTTAGTCACAGACCCGCCAAACCATAACATCTCGCCATATGCAATAAGGATGATTGTCAAATTTTTAAAAATTGTATAGACGGGAATCGAGAGATATTGCAAGCTAGATAATGATGTGGTTGTATTAATTCTTGGAATAGAAAATAAAGAGAAACATATACACTGGTTATAAATACCTCTTGCTTCCTGTATAAATCATGGCAACAAGCAAAGCAGCAATGATGTACCCTAAAAAGGATATCAGAAATTTAATTTAACCCGGATTAAAAGCATCATGGTCATCAAAAGAATGTTATTACCAACATTTCTTAGATATTGCGAGATCAAATTCCCGATAAGTGATTAGGTCTAGTAGTTTGAAAACTTGAAGGAGCAGAACGCATACTATAGACTATTATTAACTAAGCAGTTTAGCAAAGAATGTTCAATAAAATATCTGGATTACTAAAAAAAAAATATATATATATTTATTTATTTATTTATACAACCTGAACACATAACAGCAGAAAGTTCATGTTAAATTCATAACCGGATAGAACATATTTGTTCGTCACAGTCATCAAGATGCTTGCACCACAATAGGTCATAATGGAAAGAGTGCTTGTTCCGGAAAAAAATGATATAAGGGAAGATTGTTGGGTTTTCTTTGCATTTTTGGATTTTTCCGAGACCGAGTTGGTCGTCGGTTCCTCCTCTTCGATTATAAGCTTGTAATCTTTAGAATTTGGTGACATGGTTAAAAGGAAAGAATTAGGTTGTATAAGTGTAAGTGTATTAATCAATAAAACTTTTTGCGTGTAGAACGTTGTGTAGCTGAGAGAATCAAACAAAATCCTGCAGTGTAGCATGTGACTTGCGTATCGCACCTGAAGCGCTGGAAGCCTATGTTCGACATATACAGTATATATTTGTCTATTTTACAAATTCGATTATTTATAAAAAGATTTTTTTTCATTGTCTGTAATATTAGAGAAATTGTTTTTAAATTTTATTCTATATTAGATTGATAAAATTTATATATGAATATTTTTTTGTATTTATAAAGTTATTAAAGTGTTTTTTTATTATTTTTTTTTGAAAAATTTTTTGTATATTGTGATAAAAAATTCAACAAAAAAATTAATATTGTGATAAAAAATTTGATAAAATTATTGCAAAAAAAAATTTAGCAAAAAATTGATATTGCAATAAAAAATTTGACAAAAAAATTATTATGGTAAAAAAATTCAAATTTCATGAAATTTATTAAAAAATTACAAAATCAATTAATTAAATTATTCATCATTTTTCTTTTCCTTCTCTTTTTTCTCTTCTTCCTTTTTCACTTGCTTTTCTTTTTCCTTTAAAAATTTTGACTTGATTCTTTTAAAACTAGCCTGATTGATTTTACCTTATCAAATATTTTTTGAGATTTTTTATTTTTTTCTTCTAATCTAATTGCCTTCCAAATTTTATCCATTCATGCATTTTCTCTAGTTTGTTTCTCATCCTCTAAATACATTAGTGATTCCTCTTATTCAATAATTTTTTATCTTTTAGATTTAACTATTAATTTTTTTCTCTTTCTATTTCTTTTTCTTATTTATATTCCAAAATTTTTTTCAAACTATATATCCAATTTAACAAGCTTTTTAGTAACATTACATCATAGAAATATAAATTATCATAATATCATTTATAAGTCAGCTGGAATGTTTGAATTGATTTTAAATATTTATCCAAATATTTCAACAAATTCTTTAACTATAAGTAATTATAATTAATATTATAATTATTTAGTATAAAACATTTTGTTAAAAAATATTTCTTCAGACATCAACTGTAATCATATATAGTTATTTTTCTTTTAATAAAATTTTTTGAATTAGTCTTACTATCTTCAAATAAATGTATCTTTGTTTCTTTAATTTTTTTTTTTTTTTTTTTTAAACTGTAACTAGTATTAGATGCGAGCGCTTTTATTAAGAATTAACTTAACATCATAGATAATGAAATCCTGGGCATCACATTAATCATCTCATACAAACTATATATTTTCTATATACATACAGATTAATGATAATCTATTGTGGTTTTCTTTAGGTGGATCCATTAACCACTCTGTGAGTGGGGCAGATCCAGCTAGGAGTCGGATGGTAATACACAGTCATTAATGGTGAAATAGACTAATTTTAGTATTAAGCTTTTTTTTTTATAAATTTTTAATTATATTCACTAAACTAGTTTATATAGTATGTACTCGACGTGATTTTTAATTTATCCTCCAATACTCCCAGATATTATTCGCTCAGACCTTGGAAAGGGGCACTTTACCTTCTTTGTCACCACCTATGGCATCGGATCAGTCCCATTTGACTGATTTTCATTTAAGTGAAGTACCATATTGGGATATCCTGAGCTAGAAGAATGGGGTCCTGGGACTGCCAGGGTAGGGAATCTTGTGGAACATTTATGGTGGGTTAGACCAGAAGCCTTTCTTCATGCAATTTTTCTAGTAGTACGACCATAGATCTCAGCCCTTGATCGATGGAAGGCCAGAAGTCCTATCTTCATGCAGCCTAATCTGATTAAAGCTTGTTCCGGATGATTGGGTATAACTTTTACAGGATAACCGATAAACCTGATCAGAAGGGTAATTTTGATTTTTGGTTCTTAAGTGGTATTGAACTACAGATCTTATGATTGCGACCTGGAAGCATTACTACTGTACTATTGATCTATAGGTTTTTCTTTGTTTCTTTAATTACATCAATTAATTTATTCCAATATTTAGTAATTTTCTTTGACCTTCATTTAATAAGCAACTATATGCTTTTAATTCTTTATATCCTTTTCTTAATTATTTATTAAAAATTAATACTTGAAGATAGTATAAAATAAAATATTATTAATCTTATTTCATTTAACTGACTATTTTTATATAAGCAATTATTGTTCACTTTTAGTTTTTCAATTTCTATCTTTTAATATCTTCTTCTTTAATAATAATGTAAAGCATCTAACTATTCATTTATTTGCTTTTGTAAGGAATTAAAATATGGGACTATGGATTTTATTAATTCAGATATCAACTTTATAATATTTTTTTTATGCATATCACTTGAAAAAACTTCATCTACCCTTAGTTTATATTTATCAGAAATAGTTTTTATTAAGACTTTTATTTCTGCTCTTGCTTCTTTTGATTTCGACTCATTTTCAATAACCAGTTTTATTAGTTTTGCCTCTTTACTACTTTTCCTAGGTTGAATTCTTTAGCACTTTCCTAAACTCAGTAAACTTTCAAATTCTGATATATTAGCTACTCTAAATTCTACAACAACTATAGGATCAAATTCAGATTTCACAGATTTAAGAAATCAATTTTCTTTTTTAAATCTTCTATTTTATTTTTTTGTATTCTAATTCTTCGGAAAACTTGTTGTTAATATATTCCATTAGATTTAATTGTTTTACAAATTCAGCATTTTCTTTTTCTAGTTTTTCGATCTGCACATATAATTCTTCATTTTTCAAATAAATCGTTTGATTAATAAAGGTAAATTTTAATAATTAATTTTAATCTTTTTCAATATTCTCCTTGGTTCAAGTTTCAGATAACAATTCAGCTTTCAACATTAATATTCACACAACTTTAGATATTAATATTTCAGGCAATACAATAGATGGCCTTCTTTTAAGCAATTCAGCAGTCATAGTAAGGATTGAAGATTTGGCACCAGGTATTACTGAATGAACTATTGCCACTTCTGATGCAGTTAATGTGAAAAAAGTTTGCAATAGCAGGAAAAGTTGTAAATGTGAAAGTAACAGTTCTTTGTAAAAAACATATTCAGTTGATTTTTTTTGTTTAGATATTTTAAATATTGAAAAAAAATATTAAATTAAAGAAATATTTAAATAAAATTATTTATATAGTTTTAATATACAGTATTTTGGGTTGTATACAATATTATACTATTATTCATTATACAGTATTATATTACAATTCAGAGTCATATATTATATTATAGTATACTGTATATCATTCATCATATTATGCTTATATTCTATTACAATTCAAAGTTATTTAATATATCAATCATAACTTTATCACTTTATGTTACTATTTATCAATTTTCAAAATATTAAAAAAGCATTCAATTTTAGCTTTACTTAATAAAAGTTTAAGAAAAAATCTTAAAAAAGTGAAAATTACTTGCAACTGTAGTAAATGCAATAGATCAATTATTGATCTATGAACAAAATTTTTTAATAGATATTGAAAACCAAAAAATGAACATTTGACAAATAAATAATTAACATTTCAGCACAAAACAAGAAATATTTTATCAAGTCAAATTATATCATTAAGCAACAATTAATAAAATCCAAGATTGAATAAGACAACTTTTAAAAATAATAAATCAGAAGTTGATTATGATGAAGAAATAAATAGTCATTTTATATGGATTTTGTTATGAATTATGACTATAGAATTTTATTTAATTTATTGAATAGTGCAACAAATATACTACTAAAATTTATGAAATTGGTATTAATTGAAATTGGTAATAAAAAATTTGAACTCTTTTGTGGATCTTTGTATATCACCAACAATGAACTTGAATTATTAGATCAGTTTATTAGTTTTGTGGCATGTCAAAGATACTACAAATTGTATAGATAGGATAATGTTTTTGGTTTTCAAAAAAACAATTAGTTATTGATTATAAAGTATTTTATATTGATTTTTTAATTCAGCAATAAAATGAAGAATAACTTATAATTCTATACTATTTACATAATCAGAATTATTAAACAGAAATGTATTTAATCAATCCAATTTAGTTTTTCTATATTCTAATATTTGATATCAATTGTAACAAATATATAAAAATCTGAATTTTGAATCTAATTTTCAACATTGAATAGATCAATCAAGTATTGATGAATTTTTATGTAATATCTATGATGATGATATTTGAAAAACTTTTAAAAATAAAAACTCAGAATTATTTTTTAACATAAAAATTATTAATTTACATTTGGGATTGGATCTTAATTTTTATTCGAATCCAAATGATTCGCAAATTTGATCTGAATGAATCAAATTAGATTTTAAATTTTTTGATCCATTTGTATACGAATCGGATATGGATTTCAAATTTTGAAATCTGATCTGACCGGATTCTAAATTTTGTATATGATCAGATTTCAAATTTTGTATCTGATCAGATTTCAAGTTTTAAAACCTAGTCAGGTTAAATAAAAATTGGTAGTTTAAATGTAGCTATTTAAGATAATTAAAAAAAACCCTCCTGTTTTTTTTTTTTATATTTCTTTAAAATTTTGTGATATTTTTTATGATATTTTTCTCCTTGCAACATTACTGGTATTATTTATATCAAATAAAATGTAATATGACAGTTCTTTCGATGATTTCAATGAAATAAACAATGAAAGTTTCAATTTAGATAACTATAAATTGAGCGATACTAGTAATGTTGCAACAAGTAGTTTTTTAAAAGTATCACTGAGTAATAAAATAAATTATAGAAGTAAAATATGGAACCATTTTACAAAGGATTCTGTTTCAATGAAAGTAAAAAAGTTTCCTGTAATTATTGCAGCACCAAATATACCTGTAGTGGAGGCAGCACCTCTAATCTTTTCAAACACTTAGAAAAAAACCACCCGATAAAAATAAATCCAACTTCCAATAAACCTTTAATCAGAAATTTTTTTAATACTATAGTGGTCAGTATAAATATATTTATTAAATTTAAAACTATGCTAAATTTATTTTTTATATAGTGGATACATAAACCTGAAAGAATAAAACAAAATCTCATCTGGTGGATTGTTATAAACCAATATCCTTTTATGATTGTAGAGGAGCCAACATTTTGTACATTTATTCAATCAATTTCACAAAAAACTAAAATATCAGCTGCTGCAACTGTTAAAATATATATAATGAATTCATACTTGGTTGATCAAGAAAAAATTAAAAAAATTTTGCAAGAAGTGGAAAGTTGTATTTCATTCATCCTCAATATTTGGACATCAACTTTAATGAAGGCATTTCTAACGATAACTGCACATTTTATCAGCAGTGATTGAAAAATGTATAATATAACATTAGATTTTATATAAATCTGGGGCAAGCATACAGGTGAAAATATCAAAGAAAGTTTTGTATCATGCTTAGAAAAATATATGATATAAAAGAAGATAAATTTATTTTACATTAATATATTGCAGTTACATATTTTAACATATATATATATATATTTTAAAAATAATGGGAATAACGACTGACAATGCATCAGATAACTTGTCATTTATTAAATCACTGGAAGAATAGGAAAATTTGCAAACAATTTCTTTTAATGCAGAAGAGAACCATTTTTGATGTCTTACACACTACATTAATATCGGAATTCAAAAAGTCTTGAATATACTTGCAAATAAATTGCAGAAGGTAAATTTTTTATAGATAGGTTATTTTATTTTTACATCTGTAACTAACTTATATATATATAGTTGTGTAGGCTTATCATAAAAATACGGTCATCACCACAGCGATATGAAAAATTAAATGCAACTTGTAAGTCCCTAAGAATGGAAGCTTTGAAACTAATTTTGGATGTAGAAACATGCTGGAATTCAATATATGAAATGGTGGCTCATGCTATACAGCTAAAAGCAGTAAGTTTAATTTGTTTTTATTAATATTTATTTTAATTTTAATTTTAAAAAATTTA
>CAJVPT010000563.1:0-28234 GCA_910592055.1 Acaulospora colombiana | reverse complement strand
AGGCATTTTAGGTGATGTGCTATTCGAATGTGATGTCGGCGACCCTTGAGGAGGTGATGTCAAATCATTCGGGGGGGGCTGGATTGAAGAGTTATCTGAATGTAGTGTTGGACGCCTTTGAGGCGGTATGCCACTCGAATGTGATATGGGGGGCCTTTGGGGTGGTGTACTATTAGAGTTCGGTATCGGGGGTCTCTGAGATGACACGCTACTTGAATGTGGTATCGGAGACCTCTGAGGTGACGCACTACCAGAATGCTGTTCCAGAGGCCTTTGAGGTAATACATTTCTCGAATGCTGCATTGGAGGTCTTTGAAAGGATGTATCGTCTGGATACTGTACCAGAGGTCTTTGAAGTGGCGAACCGTTCGAATAAGGTGGTCTTTGATGTGGTAATGCGTTATTCGAGTGAGGCATCTGAGGTCTTTGAGATAAGGCGTTATTTGGAGGGGGCCTTTGAAGTGGTAAATGCGGTACAGGGGACCTCTGGTTTGGTGGGCCATTTGAATATTGTGTCGGTGATCTTTGTATAGATGAATTATTCATATTTTGCGCGGGGAGCCTTTGGTCAGGATGATACTGCAAAGGTGGTCTTTGAGGCATCACATTAACTGGGACAGGGTTCTTCGGTGATCTTTGAGACATTGCATTAACTGGAATAGGTCTTTGAGGCATTGCATTAACTGGGATAGGATTCTGCGGTGATCTTTGAACAGTCCTTGGAACCTGTGTTGGATGCTGTACCGCTCTTTGGCTTGTAGAATGGGAGAGCTGTTGCACAGGTCCAGGGGATCGGGGTAATGGAATAGGGGAGCGCATTGGAGACGGTGAATGCAATGAATTGGCTGAATATGGCGTCTGTGGTGTTAGAGGATTCGATTTTGAAGGACCGTTTTCGCTGTCACTTGATAAAGAAGAGTTGTAACCATGTGGTGATAGGGATGATGTTGGTTGTGGATTAGACTTCGGAACAGATCGCATGGATCCGCCGAGCTGTTGTGTGGAATAAGGAGGACTCCTCGAAAGTTGAGCATCATCAGGTTGAATAATGGTATTTCGATAATAGTCTGAGATATCATAAGGAGAGCCCGGAGGAGACTGCAAAATTTCCGGTGAAGGGTGATCTGGTGGGGAAGATTGTGAGCTTGAGAAAAACTCTTGCTCTCTCCGCTGACGATTATATTCGTGTCTTACTTCAAGAGAACCAGAAGAGCCATATTGACGCATTGGTTGACGTTTTGAGTTTAGGTGTGGTGAACCGACATAATTATTATGTTCTTCTGGATAATTGTAGCCTTCCTGAGAGGCTGGGCGAGGACGACGCAGAGGGTCATCAGTGTCACGGTCAACGGCCAAAGTCAAGCCTTTCTTGAGTTTTCCCATTTAAAAAAAGAAATTGATGATAAAAGAATGAAAATTTTTAAAAAAAGAAAGAAAAGAAGAGAAGCCCAGAAATATTAGAGCACCGATCAAGGTGAAATTTATGGACTGAGTACAAAATAATTTACAACTTATTATACATTTAGAGTCTAACCAAACAGAACATTTTCAAGATTAAATGTTTTCTATTTAATTTGTCAACAATTTATGTTGATGACCATAGATACGTACATAATTTACGTATTACCGTAATACAAGAATAATCACAATCTATAATTGATCTCTCGTCTCGTCTTCAATAAGATGGCGGTAAATATTTTAATTTCATAGAAAATTACGCGTTTCTTTACTTTCTCTGTTTTCGTTTTGTAAATCGTCCTTTTTCTCATCAGAATTACTCTTCTTCGTTTCGTTCTTTAAAAGTTTCAACCGGTAAATCCAAAACCATTTCTTCAGGAACTAACGGGAAAACCCGTGGTGGTCCGTTTAAAATGGGGCATGGAATATAAGGGTTATTTAGTATCAGTGGACTCATACATGAACTTGCAGGTAGGATTATTTGATTATCTCTTAGTCTAGTTTGCACGTACGTATTTGTTTAGTCAAAATACTATAAAATTTGCATAGCTTGCCAATACAGAAGAGTTTATCGACGGGAATTCAACCGGTGCGCTCGGAGAAGTGCTGATTAGGTTAAGATTTTGGACAGTTTATTAAAATGAACATGATTCGACAGTTGAGGTTATTGAAAATATGTTGCTTTTATTTAATGTAGGTGTAATAATGTGCTTTACATTAGAGGAATTGAAGAAGACACAGAAATGGGCGGTACATGATAAACGCTCCTGCATTTTACGGATGTTCAATATCCCTACTACAATGTTCTTTATATAATTTTGAAGTTCTGGAAATTGAATTCATAAGATAATTAAGATTAATGAAGATCCAGGGATCGCGAAATTTTGAAATTCAAAATTGTAAAGATGAATGAATAGAGAAGACTAATTGTTTATAAAATATGGAAGTGATATTTTTCATGTATATGATATCCAGCTTCGGTTGCTCTTAAGCAAGATGCATCTATCATCAATTGTTAATCTCTAGTTGGTGTGATGTCTCGCTAGGAGAATAATGGACAATTTTGTGGCTAAATGTCTATAGCAACATATATTTCTGGAAATCTGTATTAACTTTTTGGTTTTAATAATGAATGATCTAAAAACATCGATGTCGTGGAGAATATTCACGTCACGAACTTATCATTTCTAGATTTCGTTCTATGCTGTTTTTTTGGATCGTTACGAATTTTAATCTTATTTAATTTATTTTGTTTAATAATTTTTTTCCAGGAGAGGTTAACTGCCTCTTCGCGCTAAACCTAATAGAGTTTACAAGTTTTTTCGGATAAAATAAAGTCTGCACAGAGCTCATCTTATATGATAATACTAAATCTCTATCATCTATTAACAGATTATTAAAACTAAAATAGCATTCACTAGTATTTATTAAGCTAAATAATATCTATTATTATATTAATTATTTGTTTATAAGAATATAAATCCAATCCTTTCCTTACTTTAATTAATCGTGCTATTTTTTTTTTTTAAAAAAAAAAAAGTTATTAATACTGTATCTGATATAAAAATTTTTTGTGAATTTATAATTCTTTTGCAAAAGTGCAAGATTAAATATTTGTTATTCAAATATAATTAATTTTAATATACCTATTATATTTGTTTTATTGAAGTTTCGTTTTTATCTTTTCAAATCAATAAAGTATTATTCTTTCAAAGAATTAAAAAATAGAATTTCTAAATATAGTTTGAAGTTTGCTTTAGAAAACAATATTTTTTATATTCTATCTATCAAAAAATTTTTAAAAACAAAATTTTTTAAATATTCAATTATTGTTATAAGACTTTGAAAATAAATTTTCAAAATATTTTGATAATAAAAATAAAATATTTCATATACTGTATATAAAAAAGTACTTTGAAATACTTTATTAAAAAAAAAAAAAATATGTTGAAAATATGAGTACTTTTTTTAAATCTATAATACATTATCTTTTTTTTTTTTACTAATCTACAATCATGTCATAATAGTGTATCTTTATTGAAAAATTAAAACAAAATATATAATAGGTTATAGACTTTTATAAAGTGATTAACTCATATTTATATATAAGTATTCAAAATTAATTTTTGAAAACAATATTATACTTCTTTAATAGATTAATTATAATCTCTATTTATCAAAATCATTATCAATAGTTTGTTACTATTAATTGATTAAAAATTAATAAATTGTTAAGTTAGGAAAAAAAGTGAAAAAATGATTGGAAAAAAAGACAATTTAAGATTTATCAAAAAGTTCAAAAATAAAAATAATCTCTTCTCAAAAGAAAACTGCCTAATTGAAATAGTCTTTTTATTTTACTTGAATCTCAGAAGAAATCTTCTTTTTCATTACTTATAATATTGAATAGATAATTTAATTGATCATTTATTTAAGTAAGCATTAGATTGAAATATCTTAAGAAAAATATTTAAATTTTAGACTTTGTCTATTAAAGCTTTGTTATTACTTAAGAAAATTAAATAAGAAATAAAAGTCTATAATTTACATTATTCATTACTTGATCTTTTGATATTATGATTTCTTTATTAAAATATTCTTTTTAGTTATCAATAATATTATTGAAACATATAAGTATAATAAAAAAAAACTTATTTATATTCTAAAACTAATATATTTTATATCTACTAATTATTTTTAATAAGATTTTATATTACTTAAAATTTCGAATTAAACTAAAGTAAATAAAATTCTTCAAAAAATCATAAAAGTGAAAACTCTAAAAGAATCAAAATAGTTTAAAAAAAAGAAAATAAGCTTTTTAATTATAACAAACCTCTATAAATATTTTGTTTCAGAGAATAAAAATATTTTCAAATACTTTACAATCAGTTCTTTTTTCTTTAAAAACTTTCTGTTATTAATATTAAAAATATTACTTAATTTTTTTTAATTACTAAAAGTCAAGTTTTTGAATAAAAAGATTTATAAATAAAAAAAGAAAAATAAAAGTGATTCTTGAAATTATATTTTAAGTTGTTTTGAGAAAAATATTGTAACTTTATTAGCAAGGAAGTATAAAAATTTTTTATGAATATCTTTTTTATATATAGTTAAAAAATTAGTAGAAAGAGTTTTTAATCTATAATATATTATCATAATATACAATATATTTATTAATATTTTAAATAAATATTTATAATATTATATTAACTATTTATTTAACTAACTTCTTTAATAAACAAGTATCAAATCAAAATAAATATATTATTGATCTATATATTTTTATAAAAAAATAAACAAACTAGGATAAACAAGTAAAAAAATTAATAATTTATTCTTTATTATATATAATTAACTAGATAATTAAGATATATAAATTTATATAAATAAATAAATAAATAAAAACTTTATATCCTTTATTTCAATTTGATATTTCTCTTAAATAAAAATCAGTCAAAAAAAATTAATTCAATATTATAGATAATGATAAAAAAGGTAAAGTGTCTTTTTTTAAAATTTGAGTAAATAATATCATAGAATATTAAAGAATATAATAAATTTCATAAGATATATATATATAAAAATTCGCTTAATTAACATAAAAATTTGTAAGCCCAATATTAACTAGTCTAGTCACATCATTAATAATCATATATTTATTATTTGATCTCTAATTAGATCTATCTATTTAAGAAGTAGTAATAAATCTAGCTAAGATTAATCATAATAGATTATTATTAATCTGCATATATATAGAAATATATAGTTTGTATAAGATGATTGATAATATACTATAGGATTTAATTATCTAATAAAAAGTATATATCTAATATAATTGTAATTTAAAAAAAAAAGAAAACTTAATATTTTTAATACAATAATCAAAATAACTAAAAAATATAATTTAAAGAAAAACTATAGTTTACTTAAATTATCTTTAATATTATTATTATATTATATAAAATAATATAATTGCAAAATAAGTAGAATTTTTTTTTTTTTAATGCTAGTACAGTTATATTTTATTTAAATATAGTAGATATTATATATATGATGTAGATAAGCTATTGCTATTTTTCAAGTAAAACTTTGATAAAAAAGAACCTACTTTATGATAGTAACACTCTTTTTTTAAAAAACAAAGAGGCTAGTAAAGGGATCTACTAATGTGAAAAAATTAAAAAAGAATCTATGTTGTTTATATTCAGATCGATATGTTTCTCAGATTTAAATCTGATAGTGATAATATCTATTTAACTACTATAATTCTACCTTTCAAACTATATTATAACTACAAATAAAAACTATACAAGATTAAATAAGGGAAAAAACTCTGCATACAATTAAAAAAATATTAGCAAGAAAGGAAAGTTGGTCTTGGTATGGAGTGATTTGAAAGCTACACTACTACTATTACTTTTGTATTATCAGCTAGTTATTCTTTGAAGGTTTTATTAGTCCAGATCATAATATCTCTTCTTCAGCTGCTTTTAGTATAGCCATGTTATTATTTCTTGTCTCTCAGCTCCAATCCTTTTTTTTGATTTACACTTTACCCTATATAATATGGAACCTCTGTTCATGTTCTTCCAGGTAATAATAAGTCGGGGGTTGCAAAGGGGTTCTAGGACATAAGGGAGAAGTAGCTTGATAATACTGTTGAAGTTTCTTTCCTTAGGCTATATAAGCACTGGAAGGGAGGGGCACGTTATCTAATAATTTATCCTTCTTTGCCATTACAATGGTTCTATCCTAAAAAGAAAATCTTGACATATCTGGTTTGTGTTTTATTGGATTTGATAAATATTATACTATTTTTCCCAAAGTATTACCATCTTAAGAGGTTGAGCTATAGTCCTTTTTTCTTCAAACTATATATTGGCCTTGCCTTTGGTTGGTATGAATGATAAATCTCCCAACCTATCAATCTAATACTTCTAAAAGATAGGTATGACACTTCTTAAGCAATATTTTTTTTCTATATACCCTTGAGTCTTGTTGTAAATATAGTTTTACTTGAAAAATTCATATAATATATTGTTAGACTTCTTTCTTGATCGAGATATTGATATAGGAGAGACTGTATCCTACACTAATCAAAATTTAGCTGCCAAATTATTGCTAAATTTGACAAAAATTAATAATAAAAAAATTGATAAATTATTTGCGATTACTGTCACTCAGCATTAAAAATATTAACAAAAAATCAGTAAAAAAATATCAGTATTCTGTGAAAAAAAAATTCAGTACAAAGTCTGGCAATATTGTAATAAAAAAATTGATATTGCATAAAAAATTCAGTAAAAAAATTGATACTGTGGCAAAAAATTTGATAAAAAAATTGATACTGTGGCAAAAAATTTTGCAAATTACTGCGACAAAAAATTTGGCAAAAAAATTACTGTGGAAAAAAAATTTGGCAAAAAAATTACTGTGGCAAAAAATTCAAATTTCACGAAATTTATTAAAAAATTACAAATTCAATTAACTAAATTATTTATTATTTTCCTCTTTCTCATCCTCCTTTTCCTTCTTTTCTACTTGCTTTTCTTTTTTCTTTAAAGATCTCAGCTTGACTCTTTTAAAACTAATCTCAATTGGTTTTACCTTGCCAAATGTTTTCCAAGATTTTTCACTTTTTTCTTTTAATTTAACTACCTCCCAAATTTCATTCATTCGTGAACTTTTCTCAGTTTGTTCTTCACCCTCTAAATACTTTAATTATTTCTCATATTTAGTAATTTTTTATCTTTTGGATTTAGCTACCAATTTTTTTCTTTTTTTTATCTCTTTTTCTTGTTTACGTTCTGAAGTTTCTTTCATACTGTATATCCAATTCGGCAAGCCTTCTGGTGATATCACGTCATAGAAATATAAATTGTTATGATATCATTTACGAGTCAGCTGAAATGCTTAAATTGATTTCAAATATTCATTCAAATATATCAACAAATCCTTTAACTATAAGAAGTAATTATAATTAATATTATAATTATTCGGCATATAATATTTTGCCAAAAAATATCTTTTTAGAATGCTAACTATAATTATATATATTTATTCTTCTTTTAGTAGTGTTTTCCAAATCAGTGTTACTTTCTTCAGATAAATATATCTTTGTTTCTTTAATTATATTAGTTAATTCATTCCGATATTTGGCAACTTTCTTTGATCTTTGTTCAATAAGCAACTGTATTCTTTTAATTCTTTATACCCTTTTCTTAATTATTCGTTAAAAATTAATACTTGAAGGTAGTATAAATATAGAATATTATTATTTTACTTCATTTAACTGACTATTTGCATGTAAGTGACAATTGTTCACTTCTAGTTTTCAAGTTTCTGCCTTCTGATATCTTCCTCTCTAATGGTAATGTAAAGCACCTAACCATTCATTTATTTGCCTTTATGAGGGATTAAAACGTGAGGTCATGGATTTTATTAATTCGGGTATCAACTTTTATAATATTTTTTTATTTATATCACTTGAAAAAACTTTGTCTATCCTTAGTTTATATTCGTCAGGAATGGTTTTCATTAAGGCCTTCATTTCTGCTCTCGTTTCTTCTAGTTTTGACTCATCTTCAATAACTGGTTTTACTAGTTTTGCCTCTTTACTACTCCTTCTAGATTGAATTTTTTGGTGCTTTCCTAAACTTGGCAAACTTTCAGATTCTGATATATCAGCTGCTCTAGATTCTAAAACAACTATAGGATCAAGTTCAAGTTTCACAGATTTGAGTTGATCAATTTTCTTTTTTAAATCTTCTATTTTATTTTTTTGCTGTTCTAATTTTTTGAAAAACTTGTTGTTTTGATTAATAAAGGTAATTTTTAATAATTTAACAATAATTTAATATTAACCTTTTTTAATATCCTTCCTGGTTCGAGATTTAGATAGCAATTCAACTTTTAGCATTGATATTAATGCAACTTCAGATGCCAATATTTCAGGTAATACAATAGATGGCCTTTGTCTAAGCAATTCAACAGTTATAGTAAAGATTGAAGATTTAGTATCAGATGTTACTGAACAAGCTGTTTCCACTTCTGATATAGTTGATACGAAGAAAGTTTGCAATGGTAGGGAAGGTTGTGAAGGCTGTGAAGGTGAAGGCAACTGTTCTCTGTAAAAAATGTATCCAGTTGATTTTTTTTATTCAGACATTTTAGATAACAGAAAAAAAAATCAAATTAAAGGGATATTTGAATACAATTATTTATTTTGTTTTAATACAATTCGAGGTTGCATATAATATTATCACTAATTGAAAAATATTTATTCGGCATAATGCCACTCATGTAACATTCATCAAAAAAACAAATAATTCGGCATATTAATGACATAAATAAATCGTTAGTCTATTTCTACCATATAATTTGGCAAATAATTCAGTATAAATAAATTGTCAATTGATTTCTACTATATAATTCAACATATAATTTAAATTGTCAATCAATTTCTACTATATAATTCAGTATTATTTGCCATATTTGTACTATTTTTACTATATATTTTGTTAAATTTTTCCTCAAAAAATCAGTAGACATTCGTCAAAATTCACGCATTTACCGAATTTTTAATTATATATTATATTTACGATTTAGAGGAATTACAGCTAAATATTTGCGAGAGTCTTGCCGATTTGAGGTTCTGTATCTAAATGAAATAAATCAGTCAAAAATATTATGAATAGGGATTATGCATTCACGTCTAACTGGGTAAAATTCGGTACTCCACAATTCAACATTCGCGTCATTTTCAGATCCAAAATAAAATCTATTTTCTGTCGAATTAACCGATTTGTACCACTGAATAAAGGCCAAATGATGTTCAATAACATTATTCAGAAAGTTTATCGAATGTGTAAAGAAGAATTGAACTTGTCACATATATAAATCGATACTTCCATCGTGATTCACGAATCTAGCTAATATAAATAAGCCTTTAATATATTGTGAGGACATAACAGAATCAAATATTTCACTCACAATTCAGCATCTACCATATTGATCTACTCTATTCTGAATAATTATCGAATTTTCATTATCTTTTGTAAATGGCTTCTGAAAGTTCATGGTTTCATAAGATGCCTTATAATATTTGACTAATAGATCTAATATTTCGGCAGATACCTCTAAATTTGGTTTTTTCGAGTGCAAGAGTTTACCTGGAAAATGTTTAGATCCATTGATTATTGTTTCGTGAACATTATATGTGTTATTTAAAAATTGATATAACTCGTCAGCCGAAAACTGATCTAGTTCGAAAATTGAGTCAATATTTGGTCGATTATTTAAAATTTCAAGCCTCTGATTATTAGTATAGGACATAGTTAGATTAATAATTCGACGGTTATTTATCAATCTTCACATTAATTCGGGTTCAATATTTTGATGACTATTAGGCAATGAACCTAGATTAAAAATTCGTTAGAATTCTACTTCTGAATATTAAATTTGTTTAAAAACCTATCTAATATACCATTCATCCTCTTAAATGAAAAGCACAAAAATGCATACAATGGTCCATAATCACATACATATTTATATAAATGTAACGAAAGATAAAGATTTGGAGTAATTTTTTCTTTCCCATATTTTCATTCTATTGATTTAATCATTGCGACTAATTTTTTGTGAGCCTCATTTAACAAATTTCATCTTAAAATTCGGCATACTAAGATTTGACAGATCTTGATAAAATTCATTAGAATTTGGCGATTCATATCTGGAAGATATTTCCATAGAACGATAGTTGCATATATTGTGAAAAAATTTCTTCACTGATTGGTAGTAAAGTTCGAAAATCCTTTGCCACTATTTACTTTTTCAGAATTTGGCCAATATTTGATGGTACTTAAAATTTTCCATTATTGATTGTATTTCATCCAATGAATTATTCGTCAGTATCCTTTCTTTGATCCATATTCATTTAATGAGCCATTTACCAATACCTAAGAAAAGACAATGCATAGAATCAATAACTAAATGCTGAATTGGATCAAAATAAGATAGGCAAAAGAATTCGGACCATCTGACATGATTCTCACTGACAAAACGTTTTTGTGCTGCATTCAAGTTACAGCGTCTCCATTCGATAGAGTCTCGTTTATGTGTTACCAAATCTTTCTGGTATAAACCATTTGTTTATATCCTTCATGCCACCAAAATTATGATAATTATTTTCATAATTGGTATTTTTCTTGTAACGATGACATGACACTAGTGCTGAAATGTGTCCACACACTTTTTGTATAGCAGGAATATCACACGAAATTAAAATTAAGGCTGCCTGAATTATTTTTCCTCTTAATTTTGGCAGTTGAATCAAACTTTATGCTTTGCCATAGTTGCACTAATTCATCGTTAATTGAAGAAAGGTACTGGTTTATTTGATATAAACTTGGTTCACTAGGATCTAGTAATATGCCAAGAATCAACATATTTTCATGTTTAAATCATATTTTGTGTAGCAAATTTGCGATAGCCGCATATATAACTCCAGTACTGTACGTTTTATTATCGAATGATTAAAATCAGTCAATATTTAGCACCAATCCCAAATGCGAATCAGCCATCTCTTTGCTAAAAAATAATTCTAAGTTTTCATCTTTAAAAGTTTTTCAAATATCACTATTATAGATATCACATAGAAGTTCGTTAGTGCTTGATCGATCTACCCAATGCCAAAGATTAGATTCAAAATTCAGATTTTAATACATTTGTGACAATTGATACCGAATAGTAGAATATGAAAAAACTAAATAGGGCCGATTAATTACATTTTCATTTAATAATTCTGATTGTATAGATAATGGGAAATTGCAAGTTTTTCTTCGTTTTATTGCCAAATTGAGAAATTTAATATGAACACACTTCATGACCGATAGCCAATTGTTTTTTTGAAAACCAAGAGTATCATCCTATCTATACAATTTGTGGCATTTTTGACATGCCACAAAACTAACGAACTGATCTGATAATCCAAGTTTATTGTTGGTGGTATACAAAGACCTACTAAAGAGCTCAAATTCTTCGTTGCCAATTTCAATTAACACCAATTTCATAAATTTTAGCAATGCATCTATTGCACTATTTGATAAATTAAATCGAATTCTATAGTTTATAATCCATAACAAAATCTATATAAAATGACTATCCAAAAATTTGCTAGAATTTGGTGAAAATTCGTATTTTGGTACTGAATAATCTTTAAATATATCATCTATTTCTTCATCATCATCAACTTTAGATTTATCATTTTCAGAACTTGCATTATTCAATCTCAGATTTTGTTGATTATTGCTTAATGACATAATTCGACTTGATGAAATATTTCTCGTTCTGTGCCAAAATGTGAATTCTTCATTTGTCAAATGTTCGCCTTTTTTTTTTCGATATCTATATGAAAATTCTATTCGTGGGTCAACAAGTAATCTATTGCATTTACTATAGTTGCAAGTAATTTTCGCTTTTTTGGAATTTTTTCTTAAACTTTCATTAAGTAAAGCTGAAATTGAATACTTTTTTGACATTTTAAAAATTGGCAAATAGTAACATAAAGTGGCAACTTTGTGATTAATATATCAAATAGGTTCGAATTGTAATATAATACAAGCATAATATGACAGATAATATATAGTATAATATAGTATATGACTTTAAATTGTAATATAATATAACGAATAATAGTATAATATTGTATGTAGCCTCAAATTGTATTAAAACAACATGAATAATTTTATTTAAATATCCCTTTAATTTAATTTTTTTTTCCGATACCTAAAATATCTGAATAAAAAAAACCAACTGGACACACTTTTTACAAAGAATAACCACTTTCACCTTCTTAGCCTTCACAATCTTCCCTGCCATTGCAAATTTCCTTCGCATTAACTACATCAGAAGTGGCAATAGTTCGTTTAGTAACACCTGATGCTGAATCTTCAATTCCTAATATGGCTATCAAATTGCTTAGAAGAAGACTATCTATTGTATTGCCTGAAATATTAGCATTTGAAGTTGCGTGAATATCAATGCCGGAAGTTGAATTGTCACCTGAAACTCAAACCAGGGAGGATATTAAAAAAAATTAGAATTAAATTATTGCTGAATTATTAAAATTTACCTTTATTAATCGATTGATTTATTTAGAAAACGAAGAATTGCGTGTATGGGTTGAAACACTAGAAAGAGAAAATGCCAAATTTGTAAAACAATTAGACCTAATGGAATATATTAACAACAAGTTTTTCAAAAAATCAAAATAGCAAAAAAATAAAATAGAAGATTTAAAAAAGAAAATTGATCAATTCAAATTTGTGGAACCCAAACTTGATCCTATAGTTGTTTTAGAATTTAGAGTAGCTGATATATCAGAATCCAAAAGTTTGCCGAGTTTAAGAAAGCGCCAAAGAATTCAACCTAGGAGGAGTAGAAAAGAGGCAAAACCGGTAAAACTGGTTACCAAAGATAAGTTGAAATCAGAAGAAGTAAGAACAGAAATGAAGACCTTAATAAAAGCCATTCTTAACAAATATAAACTGAAGGTAGATGAAGTTTTTTCGAGTGATGTGAATAAAAAAATATTACAAAAGTTGATACCTGAATTAATAAAATCCATGGTCCCACGTTTTAATTCTTCACGAAAGCAAATAAACAAATGGTTAGGTGCTTTACATCACCATCAAAGAGGAAGATATCAGAAGGCAGAAACTGGAAAACTGGAAACAGACAATTGTTGCTTACATGCAAATAGCCGGTTAAACAAAGTAAGATTAATAATATTCTGCATTTATACTATCTTCAAATATTAATTTTTAACGAATAATTAAGAAAAGGGCACAAATAATTAAAAGCATATAGTTGCTTATTGAACAAAGGTCAAAGAAAGTTACCAAATATCGGAATGAATTCACTGATGTAGTTAAAGAAACAAAGGTACATTCATCTGAAGAAAGTGACACTGATCCGGGAAACTCCACTAAAAAAAGAATAAATGTATATGATTATAGTTGGCATTCTGAAGAGGTATTTTTCAGCAAAATATTTTATGTCAAATAATTACAATATTAATCATAATTACTTATAGTTAAAGGATTTGTTGAAATATTTAAATGAACATTCGAAATCAATTCAAGTGTTCCAGCTGATTTGTAAATGATATCGTGATGATTTATATTACTATAATGTGACTTCACTAGAAGGCTTGCCAAATTGGGCATACAGTTTGGAAGAAATTTTGAAATGTGAACAAGAAAAAGAGATAGAAAAAGATAAAAAATCAGCCGATAAATCCAGAAGACAAAAAATTACTGAATATGAGAAATCATTAATGTATTCAGAGGGTGAATAACAAATTGGAGAAAGTACACGAATGGGTAAAATTCAAGGGGTAGTTAGGTTAGAAGAAAAAAGCAAAAAATCTCGGAAAATATTTGACAAGGTAAAACCAATTGGGGCTAGTTTTAAAAGAGTCAAGCCGAGATCTTTAAAGAAAAAAGAAAAGCAAGTGGAAAAGGAGGAAGAGAGGAAGAGGCAAATGATGAATAATTTAATTAATTGATTTTGTAATTTTTCAATAAATTTTGTAAAATTTGAATTTTTTTACTAAATTTTTTGCTGTAGCATTAATTTTTGCAAATTTTTTGCCACAGTATCAATTTTTTTGCTGAATTTTTTGCCGCAGTATCATTATTGCCGGATTTGTGCTGAATTTTTTTTGTAGTACGCCGATATTTTTTGCAGATTTTTTGCTGATATTTTTAGTGCTAAGTGGCAACAATCATAAATAATTCATCAATCTTTTTATTATTAATTTTTTCCAAATTCGGCAATAATTCGACAGCCGAATGACACAATTTTGACTAGTGTTAGCAAGAGTATTATTATGACCATCAGCAAATAGAAGAGATACTAATCATTCTTACTGTTCTAACTATTATCACATTACTTTTAAACTATATTGATAGTGATTTAAATAATTATTTAAATAAATTTTTTTATTCAAAAATACAGTATATTAATAAACTTTGAAATTTATCTATCTTAACTTGAAAAAATTGTAAAATTTTTTTGAATGCTTATATGCTATATAATGTAGAATCTACAACTTTCATAATTTTGAATTTATTTATTATAAAAAAAAAAAAAGGTAAATAAGTAGAAAGTTTAATTTTATTTAAACATTAACTAGTTACTGGAATTGTTTATAATTAATTATGCTTTCTCTAGAATTAAACTTTAATTTATATGCAGTTTCTGGTTAAAGTCTCACTAGGGAACTCAGAATATGCGTTCATTGTAGGATTTATTTCCTTATGATAAATTTTGACGTCACAGGTTATTCAAGAGCTTTTTCCTAATGCGCTTTGAAGTGCTTCGTAGACCTCAACCTCAATTCTAGCAACATTCTTATCTTCCTCCGACGAACCTGACGACAATGTTCTCTGGGCTTCCGCCAAACCCGCTCTGATAGCCTTTTTTTTTTTTATTATTTTCCAAATAAATTGAATTATATCGATAAGCATGGTTAAACTAATACAAACAGGCCTTTCATTTAATAGCAAAATACCTCAACTGAGAAATCTTCCAAAGGGAAAGCTTCCACGGCGTTTATGTCAAGTGAAGAATTACTGTTGATGATGGCAAATCCACCACTAACTGAATGATGTTATAAAATTTGTGGATGACCTTTCATTTTAATGAGTTGCTGTTTGTTGTTGCATTCATGTGACATGGTACTTACCAAAGAATTTTTTCGTGGTGGTGGCATTTTCGACGATTTCAATTACACCTGGTTTCAATTGTTCAATAGAGGGAACATGATTGGCAAGAATACCCATATCACCAGAAGTTGAAGCAATATTAACTTGTTGGACTTCGGCACTTTGATAAATAGTCTATGTTTGTATCATCGCAAAATATTTCGTACGGAAATTTTAAACAAGCGTACTAGTTTTGTTCGTTCTTTCTTATTTGAAACCTTTCCCGACTTTGTAAACTTATCTCCGACCACTCATCTTGATCTAAGGATAATTAAATTTGAATGTTCGGTTCTGAAATTACCTGGTGAGGTAGTGCAAAACTAAATTTAAGACTGTTGGTGGTAGCTTCCGTAGCATAAAAGCGAGTGGCTAGAATAGAGATTATATGCAAATCCATTAATGTTGTTACATTTCTTTTTTTTTCCTTATGATAGAATATCGTTTAATGTTTAGAGGATAGAAATTCATCGACGTACTAGGAGTCCATTGCTTTATTCGAAAGGCGACTCTTGCGGTTCTAGAAAGAAAATTCATCTCGAGTGTATATAACAATTCATGATCTTTTCTGCTTTTATTTATATGGATCAGGAAATTGATTATAAACACGTGATTATTTTTTTCTGTCGATCCGTGACACGATACTTAAGCACATAATTCGATCATCAGATAGTAATTTAACTTCGACACAAAAACTTTCGTTCAAAATGGATCCCGCGCAAGTTCCAAACCTCTATAAACAACAACGAGGTCCTCCAAAGGTGACACAAGTTTATAATTTGAACTTTCCTTGATTGAACTTTTAACCGATATCTGCCTCATCTACACTCCAAACAGATTAAAAATAAAACTCCTGCGCCAATTCAAATTACAGCCGAGCAAATTCTTCGTGAGGCCAAGGAACGTCAAGAAGCCGCCAGGAAAGAACCACGCCAAAAGATCTCTGACCTAGAAGAATTATCCGAGTACCGCCTACGTAAGCGAAAAGAATTCGAGGATTCCATAAGAAGGAACAGATTGAATATTGGAAGCTGGCTGAAATATGCGGCATGGGAAGAAAGTCAAAAGGAACTAAATAGGTACGCTCTATTTTTTGTTCATTGTCAGAAAGGCAGTTAAAGTTTCGTAATTTTTAATCTATCTTTTATGGTTTAAAGGGCACGTTCGGTATACGAAAGAGCCTTGGATGTAGATTCGCGGAATGTAACCCTGTATATAAAGTATACCGAAATGGAAATGAAAAATCGTAACGTCAATCACGCAAGAAATTTGTTTGATCGCGCTGTGACTTTGCTACCGAGGGTTGACCAATTTTGGTAATGCATATATATATAAATGTAGATTTCATGGGTTTAAATATTAAAGACAATAATTAACATTTGTTTTCGAAAAAAGGTACAAATACACGTATATGGAAGAGATGCTGGGTAATGTTGCGGGATCTCGGCAGATATTTGAGCGTTGGATGCAATGGGAACCGGATGAATCAGCGTGGAATGCCTATATAAAGATGGAAAGAAGGTATAATGAGACTGATAGGGCGAGAGCAATTTATGAGAGATTCGTTAGCGTTCACCCAGAGCCGAAAAATTGGCTTAAATGGGTCAAATTTGAGGAGGAGCAGCATAATTTAGGTACGAAGCTAGTTTTCACTCTTTGCAATTAATGCTCTCGACAAAAAATAACGCTTTTTAATTGCTATTTAGAAAAATGCAGAGAAATATATAGTCGTGCAATTGAGGCTTTAGGTGAAGATCACATAGAACAGAAGATCTTCATCTCTTTTGCGAAATTTGAAACCAAGTTAAAAGAGGTATGTTGTCAAGGTACGTAATATATTCAATATATATTGTCTATGATCAATATAAAATGAACTTTTTTTTTCTCTCTCTTTCTCTTTTTTTTTTTTTTTTTTGTAGTTTGAAAGAGCTCGAATTATTTTTAAATACGCTTTGGAAAAATTACCGCGCTCAAAATCAGAGTCGCTTTATAATGCGTACACTCAATTCGAGAAACAATACGGTGACAAAGAAGGAATAGAGGACGTCGTTGTCGGGAAACGAAGAGTTCAATATGATGAAGTATGACCTAAACTTAAAATTTGGTTATTTATCCATGAGCACAAATTTGTTATCTCAATTGTCTTCCTGTCGCAATAATAGGAATTGAAGGCAAATCCAAAGAACTATGATGTATGGTTCGACTATGCACGGCTGGAAGAAAGTGTAGGCGATACTTTGAAAGTTCGAGAAATTTATGAGCGCGCGATTTCACAAGTACCTCCGACCCAGGAAAAAAGATTTTGGAGGCGATACATTTACTTGTGGATAAATTATGCGCTTTACGAAGAACTTGAGACAATGGTGAGTTAAAAATTGATAATTCTGTTTTTTTTTCTTTAGAAGGTGAAAATTTAATGGAATTGTCCTAAACAATAGGATTATGAACGAACAAGGCAAATTTATCAAGAATGCCTTAAGATAATACCGCACAAAAAATTTACTTTTGCAAAAATATGGTTGCTCTATGCTCAATTTGAAATAAGACAGTTAAACTTGACGACTGCCAGGAAGACCTTAGGAAATGCTATAGGTATTATTGAATAATTACCGTTTTAATGATTGCGTCAGGTTCAAGTTAAAGAACCTCAAGTAACTTTATCAAATAACAGGGCAGTGCCCAAAAGAAAGACTTTTTAAGGGATATATAGAATTGGAGTTACAGGTAAAAATTATACTTGACAAATTCAACAAATTTACTTTTCACCAACCCTAATCCCACCATTTACAATTTAAAGTTGCGAGAATTTGATCGTTGTCGAACTTTATATACCAAATATCTGGAACACAATCCCGCTAATTGTTACGCGTGGATAAAATTTGCCGAACTCGAGAAGATGTTGGGCGATTACGATCGTTGTAGAGCTATTTTTGAGCTTGCGGTGGATCAACCAATTTTAGACATGCCGGAGCTATTATGGAAGGCATACATTGATTTCGAATTTTCCGAGGAGGAGTTCGAAAAGACGCGTCAATTGTATAAGAGATTGCTAGAAAAGACTGGTCATGTTAAAGTGTGGATTAGTTTCGCACAGTTCGAATTGAATGCTGATGGAGGTGATCGTGAAGATGCAGTGGAACGTTCGCGGAACATATTCGAGACAGCTTACAAGAGTATGAAGGAGAAGGGACTTAAGGAAGAGGTGATTTTCTGATTATTTTTGCATTTAAGATGCACTACATTAGGAATTTAATAGCTGACTTCATATTTGACATTTAGCGCGTCCTCCTCCTTGAATCATGGAAGGACTTCGAGAGTAATAATGGCACACACGAGACATTATCCAATGTAGAAAGTAAATTACCTAAAGTTGTTAAAAAACGAAGAAAGTTGGAAGAGGCTGAAGGACAAGCGGGCGTTACATGGGAGGAATACTTTGACTATATTTTCCCTGATGATCAGGCGCAACAACCTAATTTCAAACTATTGGAACGTGCTTATGCATGGCGACAACAGGTACGCTCCAGTTGGTTTATATACTGCCTTTCCGTTATCGATCACACATAATAACAAAACAATTATGTCATAAAATATCGGGATTCTTTAAATTATAGAAACTTCAGCAGCAGAATACTGATAAACTCGAACAACCACAGCAACAAAATAACGTAAGATCCGAAACATTTTCCGCGCAACAAAGGGAATCCCCACGGTCATCCGCTGGGTCGAATTCTCCGGGTTTGGAAGATTCGTCGAAATCCCCGTAAAAAAACTATAACTTATATTTCAAGAGTGATTACAGTTATTATTTTGAAAATAAGAAAAGACGTATGGAATTCGGGACCTCGTTAAACTCTTACCAATACACTAGATATTTTAATAAAAAAATGCTGTCGGTTGAATGCCGACCGTATAAAAATGAAAGATTTTCGGTTTTTTGAAATTGAATCGCTGTTATAATAACCATCTGTGGTCACGTGACCAAAATTGTTAAATTATTAAATGAGCAACTGCCCGAGTTCTCTTAGTTGTAGCAACTTGACAACTTTTTGAAATTTAAAAACTCTTCCAAGATGGCTATGGCAGCTTCGGCAAAAAACCGGAACGTATGTATGATCATCCACTTTGTATGGACAGCCTTTTGGTTTCGCCCGCTTACTTTTTGATCTGGTTTTTTTAGGCCCGGTTACCACCAGAGGTAAATCGTGTGTTGTTTGTCAGAAATCTTCCCTTTAATATTACCTCGGAAGAAATGTATGACATCTTTGGAAAGTATGGCGCTATAAGGCAGATTCGACTGTAAGTCTCCCTCTTCACACACGATTTTACAGGAAACCAATTGACATTTTTTTTTTTTTTTGCTTTAGGGGATGCGAAAAAGACACACGCGGAACGGCTTTTGTTGTTTACGAAGGTGGGACACGCGCAAATTTTAAATAGCTTTTTTTTTTTTCTTTTTTCTTCGTTAATGACTAGTTGAATTCTTTGATCTTAGATATATTCGATGCGAAAGCTGCGTGTGATCACCTTAACGGGTTCAACGTTATGGGCAGGTATCTTATAGTACTATACTATCAGCCTAATAAGATTACGAAAAAGATGAATCTGCAAAAGAAAGAGGAAGAGTTGAAGGAGTTGAAAAGGTAACACGATAAATGACCTCTTGTGATCGTTACTACTGAATATTTTGCTAATATTTCCTTGCCAACAATTGACTAGTCGATATGGAATACCGGATCAAGATTAGACGTGAGGAAGGTGTTTGGGAAGTGGAGGGTTAGAATATTAAAATTTTGTGAGCAATTATTTTATAATTAAATTATGAATGATTTCAATGTATCGTATATTCTCAAATTAATAAAATTTAAATATTGATGGTAGGAGAAGACGACGAAAGGAAAACCACAGTATAAATAAATATATATATGACGGAAGGAAAAATAATGATAACAATGATGATGAAGAAAAAGATCCTTCAATGCTGTATATCATCCCATTCTCTACCTTTGACCTGTGAAAGATCCTCCTTCGAGGGGACTTTTCCGGTACTAAAATATCCATCTGCAATCTTGGCATCGATTTCGACACTAGAATGTTAAATATTTAAGCGAAATTAATTTTCGAATACATCTTATTGCATAGTCGGAAATAAATATACAATCAGTCATACCGAGAGTCTGGCGGAATCAATTCGTCGGGAATGGGAACACGTTCGCTTATGGAAATACCAGATTCCACAATGGCCTCGTGTTTCATGTTAGACATTGACATCATCCTGTCAATTTTTGTGATTCCGAGCCAGTTCAAGACGTCGGGCATCAAAGCTTGAAATCGCATATCTTTAACCCCAGCAATGTTTTCTTTTTGTTTTTTTTTTTTTTTTTTGTCACAAATCAACCATCAATATATGAATTATAATAAAAGAATATGTTGATTGCTAATAAAAGACAGCTCACCTGTACGTAAAAAATAATTGTCGGCCGTGTCACCTCCGGTGGCACGCTTGCGGGCGTTGTATACGAGATATTTGGTTACTTCACCAAGAGCACGCCCTTCTTTACGAACTGAAGACAATAATTCTTTGAGTGCCCGTAGCGCAACAAATAACAGTTGCAAGAGTTGAAAATGAAATTAACTTACAATAAACAATCACTCCCGAACCACCATTCTGAGCTTCCTTAACACACTCTTCCATCCCATAGATCAGATAAGGTCTGCATGTGCAAATATCTGATCCGAACACATCAGATCCGTTACATTCGTCATGAACCCTCAAGGTTAGTCGTTTGCTCGGGTCACTGACGTAGTTTGGATTTCCAAATATGTACACGGTGAGACCGCCGATTGGAGGTAAAAAGATCTTGAGGTCGGGGCGGGTTATAAGCTCCGGATACATTCCGCCGGTATCTTCAAAGAGCGCGCGACGCAGCAAACCCTCGTCAATACCGAAACGTGCGGCAACCCCGGGCAAATACCAGACAGGCTCGACGGCAGCTTTCACCACGTTCAGCTCGCCCATTTCATTGAGCACGACATTACCGTCGATCCTCAGTTTTCCAGATTTTACCGAATTCTCAATCTCAGCTAGCTTCATGTGCGCTTTGGTGATGGCAATGGTAGGACGGATGTCAATTCCTTGATCTATTTGACTCTTGAACAGAGAATTCGTCAGATGACCGAAGGGATCTAATGAGACGATCCTATTAGGAATTCCCCACTGTCGGTGAGGTCCTATTTGAATGGTGGGTTCGGTGTTCCTATAATCGGGGCGATGATTGGGATCAAGTGCACCCATAGCGATGGCCAATGCGCGATAAACACAATAGGAACCACCGTACGCACCGATGGCATTACTGACGATAAAATTTGAAATGAAGAAGTCAGCGGTGGAGTTTGGGTAAAATGGTTCAAGCCAAAAGGGGATTCGGGAGGTTTACCGAATTTTTATACTCGAAGGATGACGGGATGCCACGATTGGACCGCGGGCAATTGGATCGAACTCGGCCCACTTGAGAGGTATGGGCTTAATTCCAAATTGATCGGGATATGCTAAAGTCAACTTGTTGTCAACACGTGTGAATCACGTTTTGGAACATTCACGGTGCAAGTGAAATCAAACATACTCGTTAACACAATTCTATCGGGATACAAAAAAGTCACCGTTCCCTTGGTGGAATTGGGAGCAATCTTCGACTGCTGAACATCCGACACGACCTTGCTGGTGGTATCTATGAGGAGCGCAACGATGATTATCGGTGGTTTTCATTGGAACGAACAGCAGGGGGGTGAATGGTCGACGAGGAATAAGAATTACCTTTGGCTTCATATTTCTGGGTCTTGACGTCGGAACTTTGCTTCAAACGTTCATCCAGTTTTTTAAATTCTTCATTACTTTGAGTTTTGTAATTATCAAACTATCGATAAGTCGAATAAAAGTAAAAGGTAAAAAAAAAAAAAAAGGGACCACTTTCACAGCACACAAACAACTTTGCCTACTTTTGCGGCGAGTTCGTTTTGATCTTTTTTCAAGGTTTCTATTGATCCCAAGATCTTTAGCAGAAGGTTTTCGTTTTCCATATCGCTTTCGACGTAATGGTGGGAGGGGGGAGGAATCTTTGGGCAAGTTAAATACGGATTTTCTCGATGATGTAATAATAATAATGGACCATTACTTTTTCGAAAAAGATTAACTCGAGTGCAAAAAGCTATATAGATTGATCTTTGCTAAAATAAATTAATTAATTTACTGCTTAGACAAAAACTCTTTTTTTTTATTATTATTATTTATTATTATTATTATTATTATTATTATTATTATTAAGATTAAGATAACACTGTCATATCAAAAACTGGTTGCACTCTAAAATTTATTATTTAATTTATCAACACGATCATATCTTTATTATCTTTTCATTATATTTTAACAATCTCCTATATCAAAATGTTCTTCGTTGTTCCGAGATTCCTTTGGTGAAAACTTTTGGTGGTAATGGTGGATGAGGTGTAAATGTTATGAATGGGTGAGTCGGTTTGCCACCAACCTTTTTGATCTGTACAGAGTGAAATAAATATACATTGCATTGTACACTTTATTACTTCACCTCCGTACACTGTACAGAGAATAAAAAAAAAAAATAAATTGGAAAAGACAGTATTGACACGTGATCGCTCTTCATTGCCTAACGAGGTGGCCCGACTGTTGCACGCAATCCACGCATAAATTCTTTCTGCATGATTTTTTTTTTTTTCTAAAAAATTTTTTTTTTTTTGCAGTAAAATAGTAATGAATAGTAATAATAATAGTAGTGTTAATGTGCTCAATAGCACTGCTAATACTCTCACCACTTCCCAACAGCAACAGTGCTCGTCTCCTAATAAGTCTACTGTTAGTGGCAGTAGTAGTAAAAAAAATATAAACCATGATGCACAAAGTTCCTCTGCCATCTCTTTATCTACTCCTTCAGTGACATCAACAGCTTCTAATTATCGTTCTTCTTCCATAAAAAGTAAACAATTAGCCGTGAAAATAAAAAATATAAATAAAAACAACAACCATCTCGCTCACTCTCAACATCTTACTTCCCCCACTCAATCGGCCATCGGTATAACGCCAACCACAAACAATATCAACACCGTTGATATTGTGGATAGTCCGCCACCCTCATATAGCTCTTACTCGCAACAACAAAACTTCTTTGCTAAACTACAAGCCGCGCAACACCCTCACGAAGACACAATGCAGCATGCTTCACGTAGCGTCCACTCTCATCAACTTAGCGGTGGTAACACCGGCAACAGCCACGTCGACATCACCTTACATAGTCGTCACAACAATGGTCACCAAGCCGACAGGGATGTGAATGCGCCAAGCCCCAATTCCAAATTCTTGCTTTCCGATTTCAACATCTGTCGTACCCTCGGCACCGGCTCATTCGGTAGGGTTCATTTGGTGCAGTCCAAGTACAATAGTAAATTTTATGCAATGAAAGTATTGAAAAAATCGGAGGTGGTAAGGTTGAAACAGGTGGAACACACGAATAATGAAAAGCACATCTTGGAGCAAGTCAATCATCCGTTCCTAGTTAACCTCTGGGGAACTTTTCAAGACAGTGCCAATCTATACATGGTCATGGATTATGTGGTTGGAGGAGAACTTTTTAGCATACTGAGAAAGAATCAGGTATTTTATTAGTGAATTCCGTCGGTTAGATAAGAGGTGGAGGAGGGCTCTGTCTGTATACACGTCCGATTCGGCTGATAAAATCAAGTGTGATCACTATTGATCATGAAACCGGTGTGATCGGATTATTTGGCGTGAAAATTGGTGACGATCTAATATGTTGAATTCCTTTTTTTTTTTAATCACGATCATTTAGCGTTTCCCGGATCAAGTAGCGAAATTCTATGCGGCCGAAGTGATCTTGGCCTTTGAATACCTGCACTCGAAAGACATAATCTACCGCGACCTGAAACCCGAAAACCTATTACTGGATCGCAATGGTCATATAAAAATAACAGACTTCGGTTTCGCCAAATACGTGCCGGACATCACATGGACGCTATGTGGCACTCCTGATTACCTGGCCCCTGAGATCATACAATCCAAGGGATACGGAAAGGCGGTGGATTGGTATTCGCTGGGCGTGCTAATTTTCGAAATGCTTGCGGGTTATCCACCGTTCTACGACGATGATCACGTGAGACTGTATGAGAAAATATTGGCGGGTCGAATAAAGTATCCGTCATTTTTCGAGTCAGATGCCAAGGATTTATTGAAACGGTTGTTGACGAGTGATCTGAGTAAGCGATACGGAAATTTGAAAGGCGGAAGCTCGGATATCAAAAATCACGTGTGGTTCAAAGGAATTAATTGGGATGGTCTGGCCAAACTAGAGGTGGCTGCACCTTACCTTCCACGTTTCAACGGCGAAGGGGATGCCAGTAATTTTGATATTTACCCAGAGGAACGAGAACCCTATGGGAAACCGTGTAGCGATTTGTATAGAGATAAATTTCCGAGTTTCTAATAATCATATACGAACCTGCGGTTGAATTATATGCATAATGGTTTCTCGTGGTATTTTTAATTGTCAAAAAGTCAAGCCTTTTTTTTTTTTTTTTTTTTTGAAAGTTTCACTTATTTATTTGGTATTACTATTCATCTCTCCTCGTGCTTATGATCTTTTTTTTTTTTTTTTTTTTGGATCTCAAAAAAAACTTTGCTTTTGGCGTGTATTTTTTTTTTCCTAAGGGTAATTAACTTCTTTTTAATCGGCGGATTAAAAAAAAAAAAAGATCGGCAAACTAATCGGTTAATTGGTTCGCAGAAGTTGGTTGGGTTTCTGCCGTTAATAACGAATTGTACATTCAAGATCACAGGCGGCATCCTCTTGTGACGTTAAAACTAAATTCAAGTATACATGCACACAAATTCAATACATACATACAGTATATCCTGTTATCTAGCGGTCAAATCGCAACTAATTTGTAAAATAAATTGAACATTCAAAATTACCATTATTAACGAGCATAATAGATCCTTCTTATTTAGTTAAATTAAAGAGCGTTGTTTATTTGTGACAGACGTATGACAAACATGTATGCTAGAAATTGGTAAGATCTCTTTTGTGCAATTGGGATGAGTCGGGTTGAGCCGATCAACAAAAAGATCATCGCCGACACGAACATGTCTAACCCGAAAAGGCGTTTATTTGGTTCAGCGAAAATGGCATCCTTTTTTAAACATGGATCGTGCGGTCACTCTTAGGACGTTTGAGGCTGTGCATAAATTGCATAAATTGATTTCTACCTAACCGATTTTGATTACGTGCGCGCGCACTTCCCCGACAAAGGTCTAGTGACTTTGTCCGGGTATGCCTTATTTCGTGCGACTCGTCTGTATGCATAAATGACCTGCAATGTATTTTTTAGTTGACGCAATTTTTTTTTTTACTCGGAGAAGCGCAGTCCCGAATGCTTTAGCAAAAGGTGCTGTTCATTGGTGCTTAAATAATGAACCAAATCACATGGTTCAAAGCATTATTGCAATTTGGTTGAAAAAAAAAATGAACGCAGGGCCCTCGAATGCTGTCGAAAATTAGTAGAGACTTTGGAGTGTCTCTCTTGTTGGTTGTTGCTATGATAGAGGAGTTGGAGTTGAAAGGGATGAACACAAGGCATCCGAATGTTATCAAAAATCTGTTGAGGTGAGAATGGAATGGGTGTTGAAAAGGATGAACAGTAAAGAATTTGAAAATATTGACTACTGTAGTTGGTTTTCAACCGTGTTTGCTGCTACTGCTTCCCGGATCAGGGAATATTTATAAAAGGAGTAAGTAATTTTATTTAACTGTCGTAATAATTTGTGCGCTACAATTTTCTATTTACATGCTCGGTATGATATTGCACCAGAAGGATCTTTGCGTAAGAATCTTTCTCGCATTTCACAGATGGAATGGTGCAAAAATATAAATTTATTTTTGATCCTCAAATGATTCATTCTCAAAACCTCATTCAGCAATATTCTTCAGGAAGAGTTGCTATATAGATCCCATGAAAAAATGGGATAAAAATCCCGAAAATCGTTCACCTCAAAATCCGATGAACACGGGAGATCGTACAACGTTTAAGAAAATAAAAACCGAAACTAACATGTAACATAAAATAAAATACATTGTATGGTCACCTTTTTTGAACTTTGTAGTTTTGTTTAACATGATCGTGTCGTTTTTTCCCTTCTCACAACAAATTTTTAGGTATTAAAAAACAGTTATTATCAGTTATTAAAATAATTATTAGATTTATTTACGATAAGAATTCTTTGATACCATAATTTACCGTAAGCCTTGAATTTTTAACCATATACGTGTTAATTACAGTACTGGGCGAAGAAGACTTTTTTTTTTTTTTTACAAATATGTCAATTCCGTTCGAAATTTGTCCGGTGCACCTTAAAAGAAAAAAAAAAATTTTTTTTGGCGATGCAAATGTTACACTTGCAGAACGTCGTCTTCTGGTAAAGTCTTTGTGGAAAGGTGGTCATAAAGAAGTTGCTAATCTTTGGATTCCCTCAAAAACACTATATACAGTATATAGATAGTACAACTTACCAAAACCGGTAATCTAAAACAAAGGAAGTGTTCTAGCCACCTGAGAATAAACAATTTCATTATTTAGCTTGATTGCAATGAAAAAAAAATGTATGACAAGTTCAGAGGTAGTCGACTTTCTCAATAACACATACCCCGGCCCAGATATTACAGATATTACAGCACTCACAGTTAAAAATAATCTTTAGAAACTTTATTATAAAGTCTATGTCCCTTATACTATAAAGTAAAAAATTAATTGAGCACGAGATCACTTGAATAAATGACAGAGAAACACAATTGTTTCTGATAAATCAACCTTTTAAATGTTTTGAAATATACTGTGACACGAATGCCATATATTACAAAGATGTTTTATGGTTTTACAAGTTAAAATTGATTATTGATTTTTTATATTTTTAAGAATATTATAAAATACTGTAATAAAATTTATTTAAATAATTATACAAGGTTATTAAAAACAAAGAAATATTTTAGCAAACTCTTTTTGCTAATTCTCTGATTATACTGTATATAAAAAAGATATTTGCAAAAAGTTTTATGTTTTTATATTAATAAAATCTTATTACTTTCTTTAAAACAATTCAAAAATAACTTCAAAGATCATCTATATTTCTTTTTTTCTTAATTATATTCTTTTTTATACAAAAAAACTTAAATTCCAGTAATTAAAAAAAAAAAATCAATAGTATAATATTAAAAATCATTTCTTTTAAAATAAGAGTATTTATAAAGATTTGTTTATAGTAAAAGAATATTTAAATCTTGGAAACTTTCTTTTTTATTATTATTTATTTTCTTATAATTATTTTATTTTCTTGATTTTTTTAAGAAATTTTACTTATATTAACTTAAATTTGAATTTTGAAGTAATATAAATTTTGCTAAAGATAATTAATCAATACAAAATATAATAATAATAAAATATAAATAAAATTCTATTAATTATACTATATACTTAATAAAATATAAATCTTAACAATATATTATATAATTTCTTTCAAGTCAAACTCTATTCAAAACAAAACTTTTATATAAAACAAGAATAATGTCTTAAAAATATTATATCAATTTTTTATCAATATTCAAATTAAAAAATCAAAAGATTTTATTATTTACAATATATTAACTAAAAAAAAATATTAATATACTATATAACCTAAGAAAAAGGATAATAATTTAACTTTTTTAAAGTAGTAATATTTTAAAAAAAATAATATAATATTTATAAAATTTATTAAAACATAAATTAAATATATTAAGAGTTTCTTTTTTAATTATTGTAATAATAATAAAAAAAAAAACAAATTACAAGTTTTTTTTTTCTCTTTTATATTTATATAATTAAATTAATATTAATAATATTAATTTAATTATTTTTTTTTATATTCTAAAATT
>CAJVPT010000562.1:0-28237 GCA_910592055.1 Acaulospora colombiana | reverse complement strand
AGAAGAGTAGATCCCTAAATCAGTTGTATGCTATTGAGGAAAGACTGACTGAAGATCTTATTTGATTTCAAGACTTCAAGCATGTGACTATGCCTTAACTTTTAGACTTAATAATTGGGAGGCCTTAGTGAGAGGAGAAATCCTCTGACCATTCCAAAGGACCAAAATCTGGGTCCAGGATAAAGAAAATTTGACAATCTGATAATCAGACTACTCTTAATAAAAATAGTCTGAGAATAATTAAGAAGAAATCGTACGGTTTTCCGATGAGGTAGTGTTTATATATAGTTAGTAAATATATAGAAACTACTCATGTATATATGTTACTAATATAAGCAGATGTATAAGTACTTGTTAGTACATACATTGTCTATCAGTATTTAAAGAGTAATGTAAAAGTGATTGAAACTAAGGCAACTACCTTATATGAAATGTACAGGTATATTACTAATAAAGATTATAGTAACGACTTCATGGATCAGTGGTTCACAAACATTATAGACAACTCCTTTATATTTGAAATTTATTTCAGCACTAGCCCAACCTTGGCAGGTTAACCTCCTCACAAGGGGTGACAACAAGCCACAAGGTGAGTACTTCCATAAAGGAAATCTTCTATTGAGTTTTATTTGATAGAAAACAAGTAGTAAGTTCTAGGGTAGCCTTCCTATGTAATTTTGCTGCAAATATACAAATAAAACAAGACTGAGCCAGCATTTAAAAAAAAAAAACTTTACTTAATATGCAAAAAGTAGTATAATTAATAAAATAAAAAGTTTATTATGTACAACTTTTTATGTTTAAAAAAAGTTTCGGATTTCCGTGCATCAAAATTTCTATTTACGAGTGTCACAAGTAACACAATGCAGGTCCATATACTGTATAACAGACGAATCCCTAACCTCAACTTATTCAGGGATGATTATTTGTATCTCTCTTGTTTTCGAATTTCTTATTTTTTGAATAAACTTTGTCTTTTATTGCTTTAAAAATGGCACCTCAACTTTATAACGAATGTGTTAATGAAATTTTGGAATTCTTATATGATGATCCCAAAACGCTGTTTTCATGCCTATTGGTCTCACGCACATGGTGTCGGATTGGTGTGGTAATCTTGTGGAGAAATCCTTGGAGTAACCCACCCGATTGGAAACCTAAATTTGATTCCATATTGTCATTCCTTCCGGAAGATTCAATCGAAATACTTAGAAAAAATAAAATAATTGTACGACAAACCCAATCACAATTATTTAACTATCTAGAATATGTTCAGTCAGTAAAATCTCTAGGAATAATGAGAATTACTAAGCGGATGATTGAGCAAGGACACGTCGACTTTATCGAAGATGATACAGATGATAACGCAGCTCAGCAACAGAACGAATGCGATTCTTTTGTGGAATGTGATACCAATGTTAAAATAATACCGCGGTGCGATAGATATGATGTGTTTCGAGACGAGTTATGGAAACTGTTTTTAAGGAGGGGAATGAATCTTAAATGTATTAGTATACTTGAACCACCACCATCAGTGTCTCAATTTCCTGAAGCCATGAAAAACCTGTCAAGATTAGAAACACTTATAATTTTATCTCCAAGAAATGGACCAGATCGAATTTACAACGACCTTATACAAATATGCCATAATCTTAAAAGCATATCCATTGATATTCAAACTGATGATGAAATGATTGCAGAAATTATTTCTGTTCAATCTGGGTTAAAAGAATTAGAAATAGTTAGCGTTTTCAAAAGTCAGGACCTACCATTGATAGGAGAATCTTTAATAACAAAGCAACAAAATTCTTTAGAAGAGATCACATTCGGATTTCATATATGTCTTTCATCTGAAATACTTAATAGCTTGAAAAATCTAAAGAAAATCACCTTATTAGAGCTTAGAGATTCATCAGAACTTAAAATGTTAGATAAAGTAGAAATAAATGATCTGAGTATAGTTAAAGAGTGAGTGGTTGTTTTTAATCTGCCCTGCGTTTTTAAAAAAATCTTTTGTTTTTGTTTTTTTTTTTTTTTTGTTATTGTTTAGATTTAATAGCGATTTTGGTTGACAGTTATTATTTAATAAATGTAAAAATTGAGAATGCTTTTATCACAAAATTTTGTGTGCTATTTCAACATAGAAACGTATTAAATTTATTATTAAATAAACTCTCAAAATTACAAGCGAAAGTGAATTTTTTCGCGGCTATAACTATTTATAATAAAATTATTTACTGTATTTATTTTTATTATTAATATTATATAAGTTCGAAATAAAAACCCTTTGAAAGACTTTACACACTTAATAATATTAATTCATACCTTTATTAAAGTTTCAAAAAGCTTAAATATATTTTAATTATAGCAATACTAAATTATAATTTATAATATATTATTCGTATTTCTTCTTCTTTCTAATATAGTAAAGTAAAAATCAATATTATTTAAAATAAAAAACTATTCGAAATTAATTACAGTAGTGATAAAAAGAATTAATTTTTTGATCTAAATAATAAGAAATTTTAAATATAAATAAATATAACATTAATATTAAACTTATTCATCAAATTTTAAAAATTTTATAAAAATTTTTTTTAAATTATAATTTAATGTCAAAAAGTTTTTGCAATTAAAGTTAGAATTTTTAGAAAAAATTATTGTACTAAAGCACTTTAGGTCAAATCTAGGGAACAATATTTCGCATTCTTAGAGAATTGATATAAATTTCTACTTTCTAGATTCATTTCAATAGTTTTTTACTATAACCTATCCAAAAATCATAAATTGTTAAGCTAATAAAAAGAAAAAAAAAAGAAAAAAGTGAAAAGGAATACAATTCAAACTTCTTTAAAAAGTTTATCAATTAAATAATTTTTTTAAAAAAAAATTTTTACTTAATTGAATTATTCTTTTTATTTCTACTTAAATTTCAGAAAAAAAAATTTATTATTATTATATATAATGTTGAATGAGTCAATTTAACTAGATTTATTATTTAAGTAAGCACTGGATTAAAATAGTTTAAAAAAAATTCAAAGATCTTAGCTTTTAGCTAGAAAAATCTTTTTATTATTTAAATAATTTAAGAAAAATAAAGTTTTATAATACATATTATTTATCTTCTATCATTTGATATTTTGAATATCTTTTTTAAAGATTTATGACTTTTGAAAAAAAACAATTTTGAAAAAAAAATTTTAACCACTATTAATATTACTAAAATATATAAGCAAAGTTAATAAAAACTTATTTTATTTCATAAACTAATTATATTATATTGACTAATTTAATTATCTTTAATAATAATTTAAATTATTCAAAATTTAGGATTAAATTGAGATAAATAAAATTTTCTAAAAAACTATAAAAATGAAAACTTTAAGAGAGTTAAAATAATTAAAAAAAAACAATAAATCTTTTTATTATAATAAAATCTTTATAATCTCTTAAAAAAAGTTTTAATGTACTTTATAATCAGTTCATTTTTTTTAAAAAACTTTTTTGTTATTGATATCAAAAGTATTATTTGATTTTTTTTAATTATTAAAGGTTAAGTTTTTGAATAAAACAATTTGTAAATAAGAAAAGAAGTATAAGAATAATATTTAAAGTTATATTTTAAGTTATTTTAATAAAGGTATTAAAACTTTATTAGCAAAGAAGTAAAAAAACTTTTTATAAATACTTTTTTTATATATAATTAAAGAATTCACAAAAAAAATATTAGAAAAAATATTATTTTACAAAAAATTTTACTTATAAATAGTATATATATAATTTTTTTTTTAAAGTTAGCTCAACCTCTGGTTAATTTTTTTATTAATTTTTACTTTAATATTATATTTGTACTATTTATTTCAAAGCTAACTACAATATATGATAATATTAATATATATGTTGTAATTGTAGATAAAGATTTCTTCCAGTTCAGATCTTCTATATAGATCTTTATGACCTATTGTCTCCTTGAGAAGAAACTAACTTGCCTAGGCTAAATTAGTACTATGTTCCTTGAATTTTAAATTAAAAAAAGAAAAGAAAATACATAAAAATTTTGTGTTGAGATCAAAACTGTTGCAATGTATTATATGCTTTTTGTGAGTTTTTCTTTGATTGTTTCATCTGTTTCTATCTCTTTTAAGATACTTTGTAATATTTTATGACTTCTCCCATTTATTAGTCACCTTGCATCTCTGATGCAAGGCTAGGTACATCAGATTTTGTATATCTTTCATGCATCTTATGATAATCTTTTTTGGTTTCTTTTTAAAGATCCTTGTTAACATTTGTTGTTACTAGATATAACTTTGGAAACTAAACTTCTAAATATCAGCCTCTTTTCTAATTTTTCTTTTTCATTTTTAGATTCAATTTTAACTTTTTTTTTCTTGCCTTTGTAAATAGTTTGCCATGGTATCTATAATAAGGCTTCTAAAGTTTATCTTATTCATTTTGCATCTATATATATGCACTTGTGTTTCTTCTTATTTATCACATCCAATACTGTATATATTCATTGTCTATATATATCTCTCCTTTTTATATACAGTTTGGATATTATTGATAACTCCGGAGCCTATGCTTTTATTCTGAACAATATTTGTTAATGATCTTCTTCACTTGTTGAACCTACGGTTACCTTTTTATATCTAAAATAGTTAACTGTTACTTTTCAATCAATTAGTTGCATCAGGTGTGCCAGGTCTTTGTTTCTGTCTAGATGACACCATTCCAAGATTTATTTATTTCTGAAGTAGTTTTGTACTGCTTCTCTGACATTAAGATTTTTAGTTTGACTTTTGTATTCAAGTATACAGTTTTTCTTATCGATTAATGAGATGTTAAGCCTTATTGTATACTATTTATACTTTGTCCTTCTCACTTCACTGTCTATATTTATATATATTCAGTCTTTATTTCTTCTAATTTTTATAACTTATATGTTCAAGTTTCTCTGTATGATAAGCTTTTTAGTCCATATGACCAGTTTTACTATTTTACTCTTATTTATTGGGTAGTCAAGACTGTTACTACAACCTGACTGTCTGTATTTACCATTACTTCTATATCCTTGATAAGGCTAAGAGCATAACTAATATAGTATTCAACTTTGCCTTATTTGATATTATCTTTTTAGGATTTTAAGGACTATTGTCTTTATTTCTTTTTCATTCTCTATACTTTTGATATAAATGACTATTATGTAAAAGTCTCTAAAAATACTAGTGTTCATAGTGACGATGCCTGCTTTCCATTTTGTGATTCAACATTGTAGATTGGATATAATAGTTCTGCTGATAACATCCTTTATTTATTCTATACTATATATACCATTATTGTTATTTGATATGAAAACATTTCATAACTCTGTCTCTGTGATTGATTTGTTTCATGACAGTAGATTTGTTATATTGCAAAGTGATGTTAACAATTTAACTTGCTTCCTTATTACACCATTTACCAGATACTATTGTTGTTTCTTTTGACAAGCCACTGTATTTCTGTTTGAAATTTCTATTGTGCATATTTCAATAATTCTGCTTTGATTCGTGAGGCAACTATAATATGAAGTATTGAAGATAAAAGTGACTGCTAGTAGTATCTAATTATGGTTTTAATATTATCCTTTTCTTGGGTTTTTCTAGGATTAGTTCACTTGTTCCTTTGCTTCTCTGCATAGTTATCCAATCGAGTCTGTTCTATTGAGTTCACAACTACTTATTTTATCTGCTCAGATTATTTTGTAAAAGATATTCAGTATAGTTAAAGTTTAGAAATCCTTATCTAATGAATTGAGTTAGGTGTACTTGTTGTAATCATGTTGGTTACCTCCTCAAAAAACTTGAGTTGCCATCCTTGAGATCTGCACCAGCTTATTCTGCATACTTGTATCCAAATGATTGTTTTTGTTTTGTTGGAATTGAGAAATTGCTCTATCCATATTAAGCCATTGGATCTCAGTTTAGTTCTATTTTTGGTGAATCAGTCCTGTCCTATATAGGTCTTCAGGAAGGTGATATCTATTGTTTTTACTCCTACCACTATTTTGTAGATTCTGAATATGAAACCTAACTTTTGAATATTAAAAGTATATCTTGCATAAAATTGGTTTCTTTTGATAACACTTTCAAACATTTTTCAAGAACATTAATATCCAATCATGTGAGTTATTGTAGGTTTCTTACTTTTTCTCAGTATAGTCTTTCAGTATAGTTCACTACTGGGTAAATCATTTCTAGAATCATAAGATACTTCTACAATATCTTTGTTTTTAGGTCAAATATGCTGTTTTCTAGATTACTATAAAAAATATTATTGGATGTTGACCTTGCAAACCCTGTCTTATATTTAATTAGTTTTCGAATCTCTTTGTCTACCTTGTTCATCTGGATTTCTGATATGTAGAGATTTTAAACTATATGTTCTATTTTAGGGAAGATTATATAGTTTATAATATACTATACTTGCTTGTCCATAACTTTCCTCCAAAGAAGTCTATTGGTCAGCACTGTGACTATTTATTGGATTCTACTTGTTTGAAGTTTTTTTCTTCTATCTGGATCGAACTATACTTTCAAGTATCTTATCTAGCTATCACTACTGAAATCTTGTTTGATTTGAAGATTACCTCTGGATTTTTTTTGTTATCAATTATGATCAGTTTAGATTTGCTCAGGTTTGCCTTGATATGTATAAAGCTGTAGAAATAACTTGCCATATTAGTAATTATTTTGAGCTTCCTCCTGACTTCTGCAATTCATACTGTGTTGTCCATGTATACTAGGACTAATATATCGGTATAGCTTCTGACTGTTCTAAGTTTTTTTATATTATATGTCTTCATGATAATATTATATTTTCGCAATTTATTGACTTTATTTATAAGTGGGTCATAATATATTCTCTAGAAAAGAGAAGAGATAATGCCTCCTTGATTGATATCATTCTTGACTAAATATAGCTTAATCAGTTTTATCCATATGATTACTGTATTTGTTCTAACTCAAAAGCTGTTAATTATTATTCTGATGATTTTCTTAGGTATCTTAATCCTTTCTAAAGCTTTGTTGAGAATTGAAAGGTCTATGTTATCATAAATCTTACTTATATCTTGGAAAAGAAAACAAAGTTTCTTGTTGTTTTCTCTCACATTCTCTATTAAAGTATTAATTTTGAAGATGGGCTTCAATATACTTGTTTTCAGTAGTGCTGTTTAGTTATACTTTGAGAGGATTTAGTGTCAAGTGAAAATGATAGAAAGCCTATTAACCAGGTCTTTTATGAAAATCTTTTTGATCAATTTCAGAAGAGTTATAGATCAAACTTTTACTAGATCATTATTTCAGTTCTATGTTTTTGAGATTGGGTATATTATACCTTTCTTTTATTTATATGACATCCTATCTCTGTTTAGTACTATATTAAAAATCTTAACAATTTCTTGAATTTCATGAGGGCTCAGGTACTTCAGTGCCATGTATTTATAAAGGGCCTGAAGCTAATGTGTTGCTAGCTTTGTCTATAATCCTCTTAATTTCTTCTATAGTAAAGTCCCTTATAGTATCTTTGTACCATTCTTTGTCTACTTTATACTTTGGTTTGTATTCCTTTTGTCAATTCTAAGAAATCTTGACACTTCTATAGTTGGTTGTCCATCCTTCAAAATGCTTTCTAACTCATGATCTTATTTTATTCTTCATAGTTATAACCTCAGGTTCCTTCACTTCTATTATTAGCTTGTTAAGTTTAATTTATCATCTTTATCTATCAAGAAAGCTATCTATTATCCTTTTCTTGTCTGTTGTGAGCCAGTCTATCTTGGCAGATATGACTTCTTTAATTCACTTATTGTTCTTTTGACTGCATACTTTGTATAATTTCTTATTAATCTCTTTAATCCTCTCAATTACTGAGATTTTACCTGTTCTGTATGCTTTTGGATTTTTTAGATTCATAGAGAGAATGATATTATGATTCTTCCCAGCCTATTTATTTTTAGAATGATCTTATCTTTAGATATCACTTGCTCTATCTTTTTAAGTATTTTCTTTAGCTAGTAAAGTCTAATCAGAAGTAACATCAAGTTTCTATCACACATATACTATTTATTTTTTATCTTTGTTTAAAATTTTTAAACTTTTTTATATATAAGCTAGTTGCCTTCGAGATTATTTCCCTTAGTCTATTCCCCTTTGAGTCTACATTGGTCACAATAATTGCTATTCCATTTCTCTTTGATAGATTCATTTCAATATGTTCTTTTTACAAGTTTCACTATTTTGTTTTCATATAAATCCAGTTATACAGTATCTTGAATTTGGCTGCTCCTAAATATGTCTTCTCACATTGCTTATTAGGAAGAAGGGATATATCTTTGTTGATACTATAGTGTGGTCAATTTTATAGAGCTACTTGGAGTCCTGTATAATCTCTACCTTGATAACTTTTAGATATTCATTCTAGGAGATCCAAATCTGATCTATATTGCTTGCTGATATTATATTCCTCTCTTATAATAAATTCTTGCTTCTAGGAATTCATGGTATGAAATGTATTTATAAAACTATTGCTTTTAAACATGTTAATCAATATATTGTTGGTCAAATCTTGTTTTTGAAATGGCAATATTTTATTAAGAACTTGTCCATATACAGTATATCCATATCATTAAAGTCTCCACTAACTATTATTTTCCAGTTCTTTTTTTGGCTAATCCCTAGCAACTTAATAATTTCTTTTTCAATTTTCAACTGATCCAAAGGAATAGCCAACAAATATATTCTGTTGACTCTGAGGTACTTATTATTTGGGAATATCAAGTCCAGCCTAATTGCTCTTCCTTCAATTACTTCCTTGCCTATAATTCTTCTGGTTAACTCCTTTCTTATTGCTATCCCAACACCTGTACCTTGTTTTTACTTAGTATTTAATCAATAACACTTATATTTATTTGATTTCCAGTATTTGGTCATCCAATTGTTTCCATTCATTTCTATACTGGTCACAATATCACATTTTTTCAATTATTATAAATTCATTCAGTTTTGTCAAATCAAGTCTTTCCCTAGTCTTTTTGTATTGACTGTAGCTATGTATATAAATATACTCTTCTCTACTATATTTGTTTGCAGATTCTAGTTATTTTGTTCTTTCAGTTTTATATTTATATAAGTTTTTGAATAAATTAATTTGTCTCTCATTAGATTATTATCAAGGTAACTATTTGTTTTTGACTAAAGATCTGATAGTCTTTAGACTTTTTGTATATTTGCTTGCATGTCTTCTATTGTCTTGCCAATTTAGTTTTGTCTTTTTCTGATATTTGCCATGTCTCTGCCCATGTTTAAGCTATATAGCCCTCTTATATTGCTATTAGACATAAGTCTTCTCTTCTTTCTTCACTTTCAAAGTACTGTTTTATTTCATCATCAAATTCTTATCTGTATGCCTTGATATTAGAAACTCTTTCATTCAGGTCTATAATTATGTTTTTGAGATTGGCAATACTTGTTCTTTTGGATTAGTTGAAGAATTTTTATAGCCTATTGCATACTTTGTGGGTATTGATGGTTCCTTGCTATTTGCTATTGATATCAGTAATATGTCCTTGGAATTCATTCCTGTTCTAGTCTCTTTGATTGGTGGATACTTCTATATGCTGTAGCAGCATAAAATGTGAGTTTAACTCTTCTTTTGTTATTTGGGGCAGGTGTTGGCCAGAAGTTTTTCATCTTAGTTGATCGAAACTGTTTTATAGTTACCTGTACTTGATTATTTACTTATAGTTGCAATTTATTTATTATCTCCTGCTATTAAAGGTCCAAGAAGTCAGATCAAGTTTAAAATTTTTGCTATAATCATGTGACTGGTGATATGATATAACTAAAGTTTATGTGAAACAATCAAGTACCAACTATTACCATATCTCTTACAAGATAGAAGAATGTGTGAACAATCCATTCACATTAAAAAAGTAAAAAACTATGAGCTAAGGTATTAGAAAATTAGCTGATAATGAAGTATTTTATATATGATATAATACTAGAATAGCTATAGTAATTAAGTAATGACCCTATATATAAAAATATATAAATGTAACTTCTTTTAATGACTTAATAAAATAACAAATCTTAAGATGAATCTTTTGAATAGATTGTTATAATAATGAAGTTATAAATAGTTTTAGAAAAAACTTCTTGAGACTTGCCCAAATCTTCTTTATGCCTCTGCCTTGTGTTGTTTTTATATGTATAATAGAAGGATAGACTCTTCTATCTGCAGATTATATGAGCTTTTAATTATTAGTGACAGATTCATCTATAAGCCTACTACACTGTACTCTTAGATTGGATATTCCCTTGTATAATAATCTGTAGCATCACATATGAGGCATAGTAAATATTGATTGGTACCATTGAAATTATGGTCTTACTAAGAGTATACATTTTGTTTTTTGCTAGTAGCAGGTAATAATAGGTCCCTAAAGTATTTAGTATATAAAATTTCACAGATCACTTATGTCCCTTTTTGAGGAACATAATTCATAGCTCTTTACTTCAATAGGGACAAAAGTCAGAAAATGCTATAAATCAATAATTTAGAGAATGGAGAACAATTGTAGATAGTTTTTTTATAATTATTGATTTAAAAATTTTAATGTTTTCTAGTAAGGGATATTTAAATTTTGTCCCTGCCTCTCCCTTTAGAGACTATCTTTAGTAGCAGATCTTCTTTTGTTTTGAAACTGATTACTACGAATTTTGAGGGTTTGTTTCTAGTTAAGCATAGACAAGGTATGTAGTAGATGCAGGCTTTAATCTGTAAGAGCAGCTGCTTTAAGTTCCATGTTGTCATTCCTGAAGGCAGATTGATCAGTTTGATTACTATACTATATTTTTTTCTCATTTCTTCTAAGAACCATATGGTATTATTAATTCTAACTACATTATTTCTAATAAAGATACTATACTTATCTATCAATTCCTATTTTGCTTCTTTCTCCTTGAATATGATCATGGCATATTACTACAGATTCCGAGTTCTCATATTGACTTCTAATATATTGTCAAATTTAAAAAAGATCTATTTAATCTCTATGAGTTTCATATTTAGGAGATGTCCCAGATTACAATGGATTTACTTTTTTCTATTGATTGTTTAACTACATGTATATGGATTAACCTGTTGTTACTCAAATCAGATAGTTTTATTCTTGTAGTATCATTAGCAACCTGACAATCTCCAAAGATTGCAATAATGTATGTCTCCTCTGTATTTATTCACTACAGATAACAATGAGACCTGGAGGGGAGTTGAGGGCTTTCATCAAATATAAGATAAGACCTTTGCATTGTTGTTTGCTCTGAGTGCGATCGTGGCATTAATACTCACCTTGAAGCTAGTGATTATAATAGATCGAATTAGATTAGATTTTAATTAAATTTGATTCAATCTAGTTTTTATAAATAGGAATCAGATATGAATCCAATTTGTTTTAAACTAGTCTAATTGGATTCAAAACTATAATAGTTTAATTTGATCTGATTCAAATCTGAATCTAATTCAATTCAATTCAATGCAAAATCAATTTGAAACTGATTTGATATATTTTGAACCTGTTTCGAAGTATATTCAATTATAACTGTTTTTATTTAACTAAATTAACTTAAATATGTTTTAATTAATCTGACTTTATTTTGTTCCAACAAAAGAAATTCAATAGAAGAACTTAATGAAACACTAAGAAGTCTTTCCAACAAAAAGATATTTGATCCTTCACAGATCAGTTATGAGATGCTAAAGAATTTAGATCCAAAAGAAAAAGTTATATTAGTATAGCTTTTTAATATAATCCTTGAAAATGGCCAAATACTTAAGAAATAGAAAAGCAGTAATATATATCCAATATCCAAACCTAAACTATGGCATTGTGAGCCTGAAAATACTAGACCAATTGTGTTACTAGAAAAAGTGAGACTTTACTTTATCAAAATAGTAAATAAGTACTTGGCAACTATCTTCACAAAACATAATATCTTATAAGAATCAAACTTTGCTGATCTAAAGGAAGAAAGTACTATTAAACCCATTCAACTTTTGAACAGTATATGTGAAAAGGTCAGAAAAAAAAGAAAAGAATTATGGATACTTTTTCAAGATACGGCAAAAACCTATGACACTATTGGTCTTGGAATATTGAAAAAGGCAATGTCAAGAAATCAAATTCCATTATTAAAGAAATAGCTGCTCATTAATCTTTTTAAGAACAAAGAATATCATACTATTCTCCTTACTGAACTTTCTAATCCATTTATAGCAGGGGATGGTATTGATCAAGGGAAAACAATATCTCCATTACTTTGGTGAATATTTTATGACTCATTGTTTTGCAAAATTTAAAATAATCAAAATTATGGATATACTATGGAAGAGAAGTGGATACCTGACTTTCAGACATTAGAAATTAAGAAGAAACTATCTATTAGACAAGTGATCATTGTATATATGGATGACCCAATCTGGATAGCTAGATCTAAGCAAGACATGGAGAATATTTTGAAAGAGATCAGAAAATTCTATATAGCAAATAATTCACAGATTAATAGCAAGAAGTCAATTTTGCTTACAATAAATCAGAATAGACTGGAAACTAAGATAGTTCATACTGGTACTGACAAAACAGAAGTCAATAAAATGAGTAAAGATAATCAGGCATGATTTCTAGAAGTTTGATTCATAAGAAAACATAACAGCAAGAATACAATTAACTTGTTGAAAGCTGAGATTAAATTTGTAAATCTAGCAATCAATAAAAAAACTATGACTGAGAAATATGTTAAATATATAATCGATAGAGTTCTGATTCCCCAGATAGAATACCATACACAGCACACACATATTGGGGAAAAAATATGTAATAAGCTTACAATAATATATAAAAAATCTTTCAAGAACAAAGTCCTCATTTGTAGTACAATGCCAAATAGTTGTATTCATAATAAAAAGATATTAGACCTCAAGAGTATATGAAAAATCTAACTTGAAAGTCATATAACCTCTCTCTTCTGTCAGCTGAACAATCCTAAAAATCCAGGAATAGCAACAATTATTTGTCTCAAACAGAATCAGTTGAAAAACTGAAAGCCTAGAAATATCTTGGAATATTCAACAGAAGCTGTTTTTTCAGAAAAAAGTAAATTTGCTGCTACCACTCTGACTCTTGCCAATAAACTTTAAATCACATATCATAGTTAGAGATAGAAAGACCTTTTTCAAGTTAAGGGTGGTCTACTTTCTATTATGTCAATTCTTGAGAAATGCCTTAAAAAATATAATATAATATTCTTAGATCAATTAGTTAACTCAATTATAGGAACAATTAGAAAATGGGAGCAATTCAAATATTTTTTGAAAATAGAAAAGGTCATATTCCCAGATGGTATAAGTAAGTTTTTTGCAGGTTATAGAAAAACAGGATTTGCTCAGAAGCTCACTTAGAAATTTAGAATAGTACAATTATAAAATTTGAACAGAACAATTATCAAATATATAAACAAAAGGAAGACTTATTGGGGAATCACTATCAATCTATCAAAAAATATGATAGGGAAAGTCAAGAAAGCTCAAGAAAATATAATCTTCACCTCATATTAGCTTAGTTATAATAGTACTGATAATTTGATCCTATGTTATCCAGATTTATCCAAGTCGATAACAATAGTTTCATCTTCAGAAACATATATTTTGCCTCAACTTAACAAGTCTAAAAGTACGTGAATAAGAAAATCACTACTGCTTCTTAGCAACCTAATAGATTGGATGCCTGACAACTCAAAATAATTCAGACCTGACACTTGGAATATAACAACAACATATAAAAAAATAGTAATAGAAAACTGGCATATTTCATTAATAGAGCAAGCCATTTGTTCAAAAGAATATATTAGAGAACTTACTGAAGCTTTTAGATTTAATTAAAACAATGGACATAAAAATTTTACTTTCTATACCAATAAGTCCTTTAAGAAAGAAACAGGAGATATTGAAACAGAGTGTTAGATAGGTTTCGCTTGGATTTAGACTTAAGACAATACCATTATCAATCAATTCTCAGCAGGAGGACTGCTATAGCCTTTAGCAGCAAGAGCGTAAATACTAGCAATATTGACAGTACTTTATACTCTACCTCAAAATACTAATGTTACTATCTTTACAGATTGCAAAGTAGCTATTAGAATATGGAATACCATACAATTACAACAATTTATGTCATTTAGAAAATGGATAAAAATAGCTAACTGGCTACTTTGGACAAGAATAAAAAATTTAATTAAGATAAAAGGCCTTACTTTAACACTAGAAAAGGTCTGTGCATATAAAGAAGACTATTTCAACAATATAACAAACACACTAGCAAAATTAGCTAGAAAAAAAAAATCCAATATAATGGTAGCACACACCATAAATGGGTGCAATCTTCTCTATGATTACATGGAAAGGCCTGACCATTGATATCAGTATCCAGGAGTTCATTAAAGAATGGAATCATAGAAAGATTACCTTGACTGAAGTAATCAAAGATAGATTCAAATAGATAAAGTAAAAAGGAAATCAAGATAAACTGGACAGTTTTTTGGAGCCAGTTTAATATTCATTATACATTATATATATCCTTTAAGAATAACAAGAACAAAAGCTTTTTGGTGAATCTTACTCATGATGAACTACTAATATTACAGATACTTAAGAAGCAAAAACCAGAAGTTTATAAATCAATCACTTGTATTAGGTGTGAAACTTATAAAAAAACAACTGATCACCTGTTCTTATATTTAGCAACAAGCTTCAAAAGACTAGTCATCTGAAAAGAAGCAAGTAGGAAGTTGGTCTAATATATTATTGATCAAATAGATATTAAAGACAAAGATCAAGAAGCTATTATATATATCAAGTAGTTGATACATGTCTTAATTAGATACAGCAATAGGAACAAATTCTTTTTAAAATAATATGTGATATATATATAAAAACAAAATAAAAGATATTGAAGACTTCCTCAAACTACATTATAAGATAAAGCCACTTATCACAAAGAAAGCAATAGGAAGATTATGTCAATGAATGTGAAAGAATTTCAAGAAAAAGATCTGAAATGAATATTATAAAATAGTAATTAAATGGGAAAAAACTTTGAATATTAATAGAAGATCTAAATAATATTGAATTTTGAAAAACAAGCTTGAAAATATACAAAATCCAGCAGAGGATAATAGTTCTTTATTAAACAAAATATTATATGAAAAATAATTTAAAGATATAAACCTAGAGGAAATTATTAAAAGATGAATAGTTAAATAGGAAATGTGGTTAGGTATTTGATCTGCCATTTAAAATTTTGAATAATTTACAGTAATGACCTGTAAGCAATGAACTTGATAGCTAAAGGATAATCCAAATTATTAAGAGAGCAAAATATCATCTCCTAAGTTGCATCTAGAGAAGTTATACTTTTAAAATGGGTGAGCTGTCATGTGAAAATCTTTGAAATTGTATAATATTTTAAATACACAATAAAGATAAGCTGTGTTAGCCTAATGGCAGATTAAAAAAAAAATTAACCTGGCTTTATTTTAATAAAAAATTTTTAACTAGTATATTTCCTTTTGGAAATATTTTTTAACTTTAAATTTAAAAATTTTTTTTTATTAAATTTAAATAAATTCATTTATTCAATCCATGATTATTCGCTTGCTTCTATATTAATATATTTCATATTATAGTCAATATTCTCTAAAATAACTTAATTTTCTAGATCTTTTTTTTCTTTATTTTTTATTATCAATATTTTAATTACTTGCAAAGCATATTGATTTGTCAATAATTGATTATATCAATAATCCATATAATATGTTTCTTCTTTACCTTCTCTCCATTTTTTATAACTGATACTGTTTTTTTGGTTATATGTTGAAACAATTCACAAGTTATACCTTCCATAGGTAATACTATAATACCATACAATTCATTTTTTGGTCAACAATAAAAAGTATTTTTTAGTAAAAATTGTGATAATTTTAATTTGTTAATAACTTAAATTTTTAATAATTTGTAATGTTTAAAAAATATCAATTATTTCAATTTTAATTCTTTATTTAACTATATAAAAGTTGTCTCCATTAAAATCCCCTTTACTACAAACAAATTGATTTATTGTTAATAGATCATATTTCTCTCAGACAAGTAGTTACAATTATATGATCCAAAAAATTGAAATCAGTGTGGATAAATTTGCTATATCTCCAGACTACATAGACCTCACATAGATCTAAAGTATAGTTTAAATATATTTTTTATTATCAAAAAAACTATAATTTCTTTGTTGGTAGCATCATATTTGTTGCTATCTAATCAGGGTAGCTCATATTCTTCTATTTTTTTTTATATACTTAAGATCATATCTTCAGGAAATATGTGTATGGCATAGTTAAAAAAATTTGTTCATCACTACAACTTTTTTTTCTTGCAAATATTGCCTTTCAGACTCTCATAATTCAATAGATATATTATATATATGAATAAAGATTTCATTTTATTTTATCGAAAGATACCTGCAAATATTAACATCAATAAAGTTTTAAAAATTAAAAACTTAAGTTTAGTTAAATACAGTATATATCTTGCAAATATTAAGGCACCTTGATTCAATTTTTTGATTTCTAATGATTGGACAACTTGTCAATACAAAACAAACATATCAATAATTGTGCTTCTCATAAGTTCAAGTATATCAGAACTAATATGATTTTAGTATACAGTTAGTATCACCTTGTTGGAGGCTCTATCACGAACTATTATTTCTTTATTTTTTTTATTATTCTTGAAAGACAGGAGACAATATCAATTGCAGGTATATGGAAAGGCAAGGGATTTATTTTTTCAAATATCCACTTTCCTTTTATTTTTTTTTTCATAACCAGGGAGGAGATCAAAATATATCATTTTTACTATATGTATCTTCTCAAGATACTTTTGAGTTAATAAATTTTTCTTGACTTGTAATTTAGTTAAATTTTTTTTTTAATGCTAGCTCAGCCCCCAGTTGATTTTTATTTAGCTTTTACTCAAATATTATATTGTACTATCTATTTCAGAGCTAACTAGGAATCAGACTATACTAACATATATGTGAGATTACTATAAAAGATACCTTCTGAATCAGATCTCCAAATGGATCTCCATGGCTTGTTGCCTTCCTTTCGGAAAACTAACCTGCCTAAGCTGAGTTAGTGCCATTTTCCTTGGGTTTTCATGAGAAAAGGAATTTAAAAGTTTTGATTTTCTTCCAGTCCAGGTCAATCTCATTTGTTGGTTTTCCTGATTGGTCTTTTTGTGTATTCTGGCTCCATTTGCCTCTCACTCTCTTTTCTGCTTTAGTGATCCCTTGAGATCTTTTCTATTCTCCAGTTGCCTCGCATCTCTGTAGTCAAACTTCCCTTGTGGGATTCTGAATTTCTTCAAAGCACCCTAAGAGAGTATGCTTGGCTTTTTTTTTCTTAAAAGTTCTGACCTATTCATGAACCAAATTTGCAATGTCCTTAGGAATTAGGCTTCTAGATATTATGTTAATCCAGGTGTTTTGTATGTTTTGTTTGACCTTTTTGATCCATCTCTGGACTCATAGTTTGCTTCGTTTCTCTCTGCTTTGAAGATAATTTGATATGACCTCTAGCATATACAGATTAAATTCAAGTTTATTCTCTTTGCATGTGAAGACATGTGTCTAGTCCTCGGTAGCCATGTTGCACCTGACGCATCTACTGAATCTGTATAAGTCTCTTCTTCTAGCATATAGTTTGGCCATGGTTGGTAACTCCTGTATCCAGGACTTCAATTTGAAAGCCCTACATTGATGATTCTCATTGTTTGTCAGTTTCACAGTTATTCTTTTATAATGTAAGTAATCCATCATTGTTTCCCAATCAATTTCACTGTTGAATAGCATAAGGTCCTGATTCCTTTCTAAATTATACCAATCTGTGATCTGTTCATTTCTGAAGTGGTTACGAACTGCTTCCCTAGTATTGAAGCTAGTGATTTTATTCTTATATACTAGTACTAGTTCTTTTCTATTAAGTGGTGTTATGTCGAGACGTATGGTTTGCCATTTAGATCTTGCCCACTTGACCTTACCATCTACTTTGATGAGAGTCCAATTGCCATCCTTTCGGATCTTTTTAACTTTGATCTTGATGTCCTTTAGCCTCACAAGATCTTTTGTATATTCAGTGAGTCTCACTATCTTGCTCTTGTTTCTATTAACTTTCAGTGCTGTGGCGACCATCTGGCTGTCTATGTTTAAAGTTGCCTTTGTTCCATGTAGAAGGGATATAAGAGCTACTATATTGTGTTAAGCTCAGCCTCATTTAGTAATGTTCTTCGTAAAATCTTAAAGTATACAATTTCAGTTTTTTCTCCTGATTCAAGGTTTTCAATCTGAAAGGTGATGATGTGAAATTTCTTGTAGCAACTCACATCAGTTGTAACTCTAACTCTTTGTCATTCTTCTATGTCTTGTTAGAGTTGGCTAATTCATACTTTAGTTGTCTTATCCCCGATCCACTTGGTCCAACCCTTTGTGCGGATATAACCGGGAACATGGATGTCTTCAAGGTTCCAAGATTTGTGACTTTTCTAGTGGTCTAGCCTAGTTTTGATACTTTGTAATGACGCTAGAAGCTCGGTTACTTTGCTTTCACACTAATCTGTAATACCTTGTCTGCTCTTTCCTGGAATTGCGATTGTATCTTTGTTTGCCATTTCTATAATACATGTATCATTGGTAATTGATTTGTTCATATCACATTCAATCATGGTGTCATATAGGATAAATATGACTGCTAGGTGTAGTATCTCGCAATCATAATATTCACGTTCTTTTTCCTTAGTCTCCCTATAAGTATTTCTTTCTTTCCTGTGTCTTCTTTGATAGCAATCCAAATTAACTTGTGCTTCTTCAAGGATCAGCTGTTCCATTTTTCTGCCCAGACCATATTGTGAAAGGGATTGATCCCTGAGTGGAGATTTATTAATCTTGTCGCAAAGTCCAGATTAATTGTTTCTGTGGTTATTTTGTTAATGATCTCTTTATAGAAATAGGGCTGTCTCTCCTGTGCATTTTGATGGCTTGTGTGACATATCTAAGCCCAACTTATTGTTTTGATCTTGTTGTAATTGACGAACTGTTCAATTCATCTAAGGTTGCTAGCTCTAAGTTTGTCTCTGTATTTGTCATACCATTTTCCTCCCATATAATCTTCTATTAATATCAACTCATCTTTTATTGCCATCTTTTTATACCATCTATCTCTAAAGGACAGACCTTGCTTCTGTGCATGAATAAGCACATTTGTATAAAATTTTTTCCTGTTACATAGACCTTCGGACATGCCTCCAGAATACTTGTTGCCAATCAGGCTACCCATTGAAAGTTCATTCGTCTTTCTCTACATAATCTGTTAATATAATTGGCTACCTTGTGAAGAGCCCCAATAATGGTCAAATGCTTCTGAAGCATGCAGTTTTTGAAACTGAACACATTGTATTTTAGGTCATTGTGAAAGATTGATTTCAGAGACAAAGTGGGAAAACCAGTTTTGTGTTTGATTATTCTTCTTAGCTTTCTATCTATGAGGTCAGTTTTGGCTTCTATTAGGCAAAGGTCTTATATCAAGTATTTCAACTTGGATAGGATTACATGGTTGACTAGATATTGGGTTTGTTTATCCGATACTTTTTTCCAGACAACTGGTTTGTGAGGTTCAACATTGTCTAGTGAAGCAAGTTTGCTTAATGTTTCTTTCTGTTATCTCAGTTAAACCAAACTCCCAGGTATCAGACTGCACTAGTGAATACTTTGATCATGTCTTGCTCAAAAATTGTTTCAGTCTCCTATTTATTGTTAATTATGATAAGCTCTGACTTGCTCGGATTTACTCTAACTTGAGTAAAGTTATGGAAGGAGCTAGCTGTATTGGTGATGACTTCTAACTGTTGATAGTTTCCAGCAATCTATACTATATCATCCATGTATACTATAACTAATGTGTTAATAGTACTGTGGGAGGTGGCAAGTTGTGTCCTTTCATAATTTCTATTGATGCTTTTATATCTATATATCCTACTGATTTTTGCAGATCAATGGATCATAATATATTTGCCAAAGAAGTGGTGATATAGTATCACCAAGATCGATTCCATTCCTGATTGTGTATTGTTAACCTATTCAATAACCTCCAAATCAGAAGATAGATGGAACAACTATAGCAGTAATCCACTTTAAGTTGAGAGAGAATACCTTGGTCGTGGTATACTAAAGTTGATAATTCAAGGATAGTAGAGGTTACACAAACACGTTGAAAGGGGCTTTGGGTGATTTGGCTTAATTAGAAGGTTTATTAGAGATATATGATGTCAAGGATAAGAGAATTCAGTAGATAAAATCTTGGGTCAACTGCTTTGGACAGCTGGCCTTTATATACATAATTGAATATTAATTATTTGGTGACTAAAGTAACCAAAGTGACCAAATCTGCCAGATTTGCCAAATTAGGCCAATATGCCAGATCTGCTCACTTGGGTAACCTGTTAGCTAAATATAGATAAGATATGTAAATTAAATAATAAAATTAAATAATGTGCGCTACGTCAATCACTACTTTGCTCTATTGATTGGATCTACCCTATGAACCAATGAGACACACCTTGCATCACATGTGTCACATGATCTAAAAATAAAACTACAGTAATACGATAGACAAAAACTATAGATAATAATTAAAGAAAAATATGGCCAATAATTAAGGCTAACAGTATGGGTTAGTGATTCCCACTCCTATAATCACTGTATTTTTCCAATCATTAAAACCTTCCATGATGATATTAATAAAAGGCTCCATGAGCTTGATCCTTTGTATAGCTTTCACTAGGATATGTAGGTCTATATTGTCATATGCTTTACTCATATCTTGAAAGAGGGTCCTTAGTTCTTTGTTATTCTCTTTCTCATTTTGATAATTGAGTTGATTGCGAAAATGGGTTCCACAGTACTCGTCCTTAATAGCACTGCTCAGTTGTGTTGCAACAGTATTTTGTATTTTGTTAATATATTGGATAGCCTATTGACCTGTCTTTAGGTAAATACTTTCTTAACTGATTCCAGGAACATAATGGGCCTAACTTTGGTGAGATCATTGTCCCAATCATATGTCTTCAAGATTGAGTATATAGTTCTTTTTTTTCACTTAACAAGTATTTATCTTTTTTGGAGAACTATATTAAAGATCACCTTCAGGCTTATAATCATCTTTGAGTCAAGATGATATAATGCTATATATGGGATCTGTGAGGGACCAAGTGTTAATGTTTTGCTTGCCTTGAATATGATGTTGATTATTTCTAGCATCGAGAAGTCTTTAGTGACTCCTTCATACCAACCTGCATCAATTTGTTGTAGGGATTTGTTTTCTTCTTGCCATTCCTGTGGAGGATCAATTGGGGTGAATCTCTTGGTTCATTCCTCAAAGTGGCTCCGTACTTGTGTCCTGATTTCTTCCTCGTCTAGGATGATGTTAGGTTCATCGACCTTCACTATCAACTTGTCTAGTTTGATCTTCTGTCTCTCTCTTTTGAGGAAATTATCTATCATTCTCTTCTTATCTATAGCAAATCAATTAAGACAATTATCAATAGTCTATTTTATTCTTATACTGTTTTCTTTACACTGTTGTCTGTGCAAGCTGTGTTTGATGTTTTTGACTTCCTCAATCACCCTGACTCTGGCTGCTTCAAAGTCCCCTGGGCTCTCTAGCTCCTCTGGAAGCTCGAGTCCATTGTTCTGTACCAGGTTTGTAATTCTTTCCCTCGCTTCAGCCCTAGAATTTTTGTTCACTGCTTCTGCCAGAAATTTCTTGAGTTGACAGAGTCCAATCAACTTGGTTGATGTGACCCTCATATGCATTTCTTGTCTATTATGTATCTTGACCTGTGTCTTCTTAAACTTTAATATATGTAGGCTTATTGCCTTGAGGATTATTTCTCTTAGGTTGCACCATAGTCGTCATCATCCGTTCTGGGCTCAAATAATCTTTTACAGGCCTCCACCTCTTCTTCTATATATCTGATCTACTTCTTCCATTGTGCTGGATCTGTGTCTGACCAATTGTACCAGGCATTGGATACTTTTTGAATGTTTCTCTTCTTTCTAGGGAGGAGGAAAAACACATGTATTTTGGCAATTGTGATTTCATGGTTGCTTTCATATATCTGTTTATACTCATTCTTGATTTCTGTAGAAAGAAGTTTCACGTACCCATTTTACATTATTCATATCTGATCAATCCTGCTTGCCATTTCTGCTTCAACTTCTCATGTGTACTCTTTCATCTGTGGATTCGCTGATCGGAATGTATCTAACATGTCTCGATTCTTGAGGTTGTTGATTAGGATACTATTCGATAACAACTTGTTCTCAAAGTAATAATGCTTGCTTGAGAATCTGTTCATGCTGGGCATGCTCATATCATTCAAGTTTCCTAATACTATGGTCTCCCAGTTTGCTTTGTAGCTTAAGTTAAGCCACCTTGTTATCTTCTTTTCAAAGTGTGGTCTGTCCAAATGCTTCGCTGGTGAATAAAGACCTATAATTCTTAAGTATTTCTTTTGTGAGAAAGCCAGGTCCAGCATGATCACCCTTCCTTCTATGGTTTCCTTGTTTACTATTCTTTTTGCCAGTTTGGGTCTGAGGGTCATCCCCACACCTGTGCCTTGCTTTTGATCTGAATTAACCCAGTGGCACTCGTACTCTTCTATTCTTCAATATTTTGATGTACAGTCTTTCCCATTTGTTTCAGTACTGATAATGATATTCCAGTTCATTTCCTATCATAATTCTATCCAAGAGGTTCTGTTCGTTTCTTTATTGAGGCCTCTTGTATTCGAGATTGTGATTTGTACTATAAAGTCTATGTCTGTTGAATTTGATATTCCCGTACTGTTTGTTTTTGTGTTTTGAGTATTGTCCATAAAAATTTCCTGATTGTTAGATTTATCAAACATAAAATTGTTATTTATTTTGATAGTGGTTGTCTGTCAGGGAGCCTATAGCCTTGAGTGCTCTCTGCATGTTTACTTGCATTTCCTCTATTGTTTTGTTGATTGTTGTTGTTTTTCATAGATGTTTACTATTTCCTGGGTTTGAAAGGGGCTTCTAACCATTGATACTGTTCCTTCGTAATATGTTCAGCTCTTTTCCACTATTGTCTGAGTCTTGTTCCATCTCTTCGTAATATTCCTAGTTGTATGCTTCCAAGTTGATAACCCTTTTATCCAGATCTGTTACCATTTTCTTGAGGCTTGCAACCTTTTTCTGTATAAATATGAGCATTGCCATGATTTCGCGAATGTCTGGGAGTTGCTGTGTATGCCCTTGTTGATGAAGAGGCTATTTCTGCCACCTGTACTGAGTTTATTCCTGGTTTGTCCTATTCTGTTGTTTGCCAGTTACTCTTGTCACTGCTGCATATGATGCTGCTTTGGCATTTCTCTTGTTGTTTGGGGAGAAGTCTGCTCTAAGTCCATCCGTTCTAGCTGGTTTGAATTTGCTAGAAATTTGTCCATACTTTTCAGTTTGAGTGTGGTTGAAATCCCTCTATTGTTTCTTTCATTCTTTAATAAGGCAGTCTCTAGTGAGGTGTGTTGTTGTATCACAGATAGAGCATAGTGGTATTTAATAGGGTCAGGGAAATGGTAGTCTCGCCTAGGGTAAAGATTAAATCCTTGGCACTGGGAAGATCTTCTCTTGTTTTGAAACTTACCACTGCAAATTTTTTGAATTGATACCTTGTTGAGCAAGTGCAAGGTATGTAGCATGTACATGCCTTCATCTCACTTAGGGCCTATCTCAGGTCCTATGCTGTGGTTCCGGGTAGTAAGTTGACCAGTTTGGCTGCTATGCTGTGTTGTTTCCTTATCTGATCCATGGACCAGTTGACATCGTTTATTCTGACTGCATCCCCTTTAATAAGGATGCTACACTGCTTAACTAGATTCTCCTTAACTGTCTCTTCTTCAAAAGTAATGATGGCACACTGCTATAGATTCTGTGTTCTTATACTTACTCCTAATATATTGTTGAATCTAGTAAACTGCTGCCTGACCTTCATGAGTCTTGTGTTCAGGGATATGTCTCAGACCACTATGAATTTACTTTTTTCAATTATTTGTTTGTTTATCTGCATGTGTGTAAGCTTATTGTTATCTAGATTTGGTAACTCCATTCTGATTGTGTCATCTGCTGCTTGTTAATTCCCAAAAATTGCGATTATTCGGGTGCCTTCCTTGTTATGTTTACTACAGATTGCAATGAGTCCTAGAAAAGAATTGATGGCTTTAGTTAAGTAGAGAATCTTCATGTCATTGTTTGAACCTGGAGTGACATTGGCATCGATTTTCACTTTGAATCTCTCTCTTTCATATCTAACTTTTGGATTGACTAGTGTTCTCAGTCTAGGCTTGTTGGTGGGGTAAGCCGCTTTGTTCTTCTGGTCTACTGGAGTCCAGAGCTTCTCTTCGTTTACTTCGGTAACCAGCTCATTCCTGTATTGTGATGTTTTGTACTCCTTATGAAATACTTACTTCTTCCTGAATGTGTTTCTGGTTTAACTCCCCTTCTGCCTGGAGTGTATATTTGGTTAGGAGGATTCTGTTATCATTTTCCACTTTTTCCATCTATTCGCTTCATGTTCATTCTATTTGAAAGGTTTCGATCTCTATATCTATGCTTGCTGTGCCAGCAGTTGTGTTTATTAAGTCTTTCTGAGAGTTTGTTTCCTTGCTGTTTTTGTTAGGTCCTGCTACTGAGGTTATTTATGTCTTGATCTGTGTGTTGGTGAATTTCTTGACATATAGTTGGTTACGTAAGGAGGCAATTTCCTTGCTCCTTCTTTCTGTCCTTTGCTATCATTCTATTCTTTGTTGTTTGAGCTGTGAAACCTTGGGGTTTTTAGTGTTGAATGCCATTTCCCTGTTGCTGAGGTTGCTATGCCTCAAGTGGTCAGGGTATAATTTAGTTAAATTAATATAGTTTTAAAAAAATTAACTTATGAATTTTTTATAAATTTTTTTTTTTTTGGATTTTTTTTACATTATCAATATCAGTCCTCAAAGCAGTAGCAGCATTTTTAAGTCATTATCACAAGTAATTAAGAACCTCAAAAAATCTCTCTACCAATTGATCTGGTCTTGTTTTATTGTTAATAAATTTGAAAATATATATAAGTATTTTTATTATATTTACATTCTCAAACTTTTTCCATTGATCCTCTGACTACATACAAAAAAGATGTTCACAAGAAGTTTTTATACTTCTATATTAATAAAGTCTTAGTACTCTCCTTAAACCAACTTGAAGAAGCTTCAAGAGTCATCAACTACTCCCTCTTCTCTTGTTTACTATTCTCTTCAAACAAAAACTTGACCTCCAGTGATCATAAAAGTCAAGGAAACCCTTTTTTACCAATGGCAAAAAAGTTCCAAAAGGAAAAAGAACTAATGTGCCATTATCTCATACCATAGAGAAATACCACAGAAGTCTGTAAATAATGAGAGACAACTTCTTCACTCTCTTGTCATTATGTCTACTTCTTATAGTACTCATTCTTGATTTTTTCTAGGAAATTTATCTATCTCAGTTTAATCCTAAATTTTGAGTAACACAAAATTTCTCACACCGTGATTGGACAGATAGAGCTCACATTAGTAAAAGAATATAAACAAGCTTCCATTAGTCACTTCACGTGTTTGAATACATTTTCTCAGCTCCATAAGAACCTGGAATCCACTATAAGTCATTGTACTGGTACGGGTGAATATAGGATACTTCTCCATTTACATTATTGGTTCCTTCAAGAAAAAGTCTATCTGAGCATAGTAAAGGTTACAAGATACTACAACTGGGTTTTATAATTGTAGTAATCACTCCTGGCCATTGAGTAGGTTTCTTCTTCAGCTCCATCAAATAGGTAAATATTCGAAACAAAGTCCTTATGGCAAAGTTGAGTTGCATGGTAGGCGAGACATAAGGGGGTCAAATTTTTTTTTTTGAAATGACGTATCTTACCTGAGCATGTTAATTAGGGGGAATCTAGGAAAATTGATAAATCTTCTTTCTTAGTGTGTAAATTAGCTTGATTCAAGTAATTCTCCCTGACAACAAGCCATCTCGTGAATTGAAGTAATTAGAATTTCATAATATGAAGATACTAAAAGCAGCTGAGGAACAGGCAGTATACCTTCGACTAATAAAGCCCTTGAAGAGTAACCAGCTTATGGAATTAAAGTGATAGTGATAGCATAAAATTTTAACTACTCATAAACAATTCTAGAAGTATTTTATTAGTAACCATTTCTTGTATATGTATTTATTTGCCATAACTTGAAACTTTAATAAAACAAGGCTGAGTCGCTATTTTAAAAAAAAAAATTATATTTACATTCTAATAAGTATCAATATTAGAATTAAAAATGGTCAGATAAATATTCAACAAGTTGTGCATTAGTTTACTTAAAAATATAGCATATTTTATTGAGTTATTATATTTTTGTGTTATAAGAAAATAGAGAGCAGCAACAAAGGTTTCTAAATTGAGGCATTTAAAATTAACTTAATATATACAGTATTCTACTAATTCAAAATAAATAATCGATAGTCAAAATTAATCTGTTGTTAATAAAATTCTACATGCTACCCAGGGTTTCCCACTGAAGGTAAATAGTATCAATTGGTACCTATAAACAGTGTATAACAACAAGCATACTTGAACTAGTTCAGGATTTTCCACTGGAGATACAAAGTATTCTTGCTGCACTATTCTTGCCTCAGTATTAACACAAGCACAGATTACTAGTTCAGGTTTTCCTTTGGAAGTAATATTGATGCTGTATCGATATTTGCAAATACTATCTTGTATCAATATGGGCCTTCCTGCACTAGTCCAGGATTACCCACTGTGACATATAGCATAATTAACTGATACAGTGTCAATTTAAAAATTTTTTCCAATCACCCTTTGTAAAAAGGAATCGATGATTTTTTACAGCTTTTTGACTTTTATAGACTTGGTCCATGCTAGTTAAATAGTGTCACAATTATTATTAACAGCAATAAAGTAATAGCAGAGTATTATAGCATTGATAAATATTGCTTACTTGTTTATAGTATAAGCCAAAGACTTGTAATCAATTATAGCTAGGATCAAAAAAACTGAAAATTAAAATAATATTATAGTTAGTACTAGTAGCAATAAAATAATAGCAACAATATGTACAGTATCGACAAAGCATTGTTTACCTATGGCTATAAAATATAAAATTTGTGGTCAACTATAGTTGATAGTCAATATGACTGGAAATTGACAAAGTTAAAGCTGGCAGTTAAATAGCTGTATAAAATATAAAATATAAAAAAAACAAGTATATATATTAAGCAATAGCTACTATATATAAAGTCAATAAAAATATAAAAACTCTTTTCGCTGATCCTCTGACCACACACAAAAAAGATGTTCGCAAGAAGTTTTATACTTCTTTCTAATAAAGTCTTTATACTTTTATTAAAACAACTTGAAACTTGTCTTCATGTATCTCTTTTATCTTCCCTTACTTGTTTATAAACTCTTTTGAATAAAAACTTGAACCTCTAGTGGCCTGAAAAGACTCAAGTACACACTTTCTCTACTAAGGACAAGAAGGTTTTAGGAAGTAAAAGGACTGACAAGTGAAGTGTCACCTTATAGAGCTAGAAGCGACAACAATAGAGGTTCTGTTGGTAGGGAAAGACTTATTATTCACCTTCTTACATACTATCTTATACCTTCTTAAAGTGCCTACTACTTTTCATAGTTTTCTTGGAAGATTTTGCCTACCTCAGTTTGACCCTGAATTTTTGGTAGTACAATGTCACCTGGCATCTAATTGGTTGATATAAAACATGTTAGTAACAGAATATAAACAAGCTCCTATTGGTCACCTCACATGTTCCGATAATGTCATTGGTGACAGAAAGAGTTGATTGGTGCCCCATGTCCGCCCCACTCCCCCAATTGGGTTAACCTATAGATCAAGTACTATGAGGCCAATAAAATACGAGCAACAAGTCCCCAGGTGATGAAAATGCTGCTATTTG